>JAXGGA010017260.1:0-24751 GCA_038373865.1 Uloborus plumipes | reverse complement strand
TAATTTAGTGACTTGGAAGAGATTAGCTATACAACTGTCTATTGGTCAAAGGTTTCGTACAATTGATTTTAATATAGAAGTTATATAGCCAAAATTGCTTGCACTGATGTGCTCTAATTGTTAACTGGAACGAACACTGTTTGAGACCAGCCCCTTCATTCCAAATTTTTTCCCATGGGGGGAAGAGGTTGAACATACTCATTTGTATATTGTCCTGGACACAAAGAATATCTACTCCACATGTACACATTGCACGATATTTATCATCCTTTCACAAGCCCATGGTCGCATTTCTTGTGGTCTCTCTTTCCGAAAGGCCTGCTGATAAGATAGATAATTTCTCTAGTTGACCCGCCAAAACTATGGAGGACTATTAACTTTATCAGTATCCCCACTGTCTATTAAACTTGAGTTCTTGTTCATGTGATGTCTATTTTTAATTGTATGCATTAATAGTCCAAGAGCTAGCAATGTCGAAAAAAAGTTTTTAAGACAACTGGCTCTTTAATCTATCTTTCCTATGCTCTTCTAAGCAATATGCCGGATTTTTGGCGACCGAGAGTGGTTGCGTTTTTTACTGCGCATCACACTTGTACGGGAAAAGTAGTGTTTTTATGAGTCATTTTGAGGCAATTTCACTTTAAATCAATCATGAAAAAAACAGTTTTTGACCTCACCATTTTCCAAAAATTAGTGTAAAGTACGCATACGACAAGTTAAAATAATCACGCCAGTTTTCAATTTCTACTTCAAAAATTTTACAAAACACAGAGCTGTTTAAAAAACAACTAAATAGTGCAGAAAAAAAACCCCAAAGTTTTTGCATGTAATTTATTTTCTAATTATAGTAGAATAAAAATTCAAAAAGCATTGTGAAGGCAAGAAATGTAGCTTTCCATTGATGTGTTACATTAGGGGTGCACAACCTGCGGCCCGCGGGCCAAATGCGGCCCGCCGCGTCGCGATGTGCGGCCCGCGAGTGAATTTAACTTCTTGTGTTGAAAAATGGAAAAAAAAAATTGAAAAAAAAAAAAAAATTTTTTTTTTTTGAAAGTTACTTTTTAACTCAGAGGGGTAAGGGAAAAGTAAAAGAAAGTTTTCCTGATAATATTTTCAACTACAATTTCTAACCAATGGACAGCAGACCCTTATAGCTTACTAAGGACTGATTCAGCAAACTTAATAATTGTTATAGTCACAATCACATGAAGAAAAATTATAGAAAAAATAATAAGTAAAAAAACGCTATTTTTGAAAAATATTATATATATTTTCATATTTCATTACTCAGGGACTATATTTCCAACTTAAATGTTAAAAATCCAACTTATTTGACTTTTATATGTTGAATGCTTAGCAATTTTGGCATATTTTCATGTGTTTTTCGATGCCACGTTTAAAGTGCAATTTCAGGGTTTACCTGTACTTTTTCAGCAATCATCGGCTTTCAGGTTACGATATTTCTTCATCTTTCAAGAGAAGTGCACTATACAAATCATACTGAGCAAGAGTACAAACGTATTTTTCAAGTTCAATCCGATTTTTTTTCCTAACTACCATTTTTTGAATATTTTTACTCACTACGTGGAGAATGGTTATTTTTCGATGAAAAAAACATAAAAATTAAATTATTTTGAGTTATTTTTACTAACGCTTTTAAAAGAGATGGAGATAGTTAGTTGCATTGCTGACTTCTGAGATATGCAAATCAAGTTTCTAATAGGTGGAACTTTTAGAGTTCTAAAAATCTTTATCTCCATGATAAACCAAAATGAAAGTAAATACAAGCATGTTGAGAATATCAACTGTCAACAATTAACCAAAATCAAGATTGATAAATAAACTTTTGTCTCAGTCATCCAATTTCTAATTTTGATTTCCGGGCATTTTCTTGAATTTTTAACAGTATAATGTTTGTAATTTTTGATACCTCTCATTATTACTTTTTTATATTTACTCAACATTTGTTTGATATTTATATGTTCCAACTAATGGTAGTTTTGTTTATGTGCTGTGGCCTAGTTGCTTTTGCAGTTTCGCCAAGGGTACTTTTTGAATCTGATTTTGCTAGAATTACATATTGATTTTGTATTGCCGAATAAAACGTTTAATTTAATTAATTTTAGCAAGTGATGAAGTTCAACATTATTAATGCACAAAATTGCATATGTGTAACCCCCTTTTCAGCCTCTGATGACCAAGAAGCTATCATAAGAAAGGCTGCTTAGCATCAGAAGCTCAAAACATTTTTTTCACTTCAAAAGGTTTACCTTTTTACTCTGAATCATGGATTTGCAATATTTTTCAATTACTTTTTTCCCCAGGAAGCCATTTAAGAATGAAAAGACTCAATATTTCAATAAACAGTATAAAATTTCCTGATATTTATTAACATCAGCAAAATACTTGTACATGCTGCCAGGCCCATCATTTTTAAGAGTTTCCAGGGGGCAAAGGATTTTGTACTAAATGCAAATTGTATGATAAAATATTAAAAAAAAAAACATGACTATATCTCAAAGCCTGGGGGAGGGCGAGATTACACTTCATGACCCTCCAAATGATGGACTTGCATGCGGCCCTCCAATAGTGCTACTGATACGTGTGTGGCCCTTCACTGAAAAAGGTTGTGCACCCCTATGTTACATGATACACTTACAACAGGTTTAAGTTTCTAATTGCCCCATAAAATGTTTAAAAAATCACTATTTTTTCCAGCAAAAACGTGATGAGCAGTAAAAACCCCACACTCTCAGCTGCCAGACACCTGCATGCTGCTTAGAAGAGCATAGGGAAAGATATATTAAAGAGTCAGATGTCTTAAAATAATCAATCGGAAACGTTGCTTAGCTCTTAGACTATACAATATCATACATTTTCCTCATCATTAAAATAACTCATACATAAGCAAGTAACTATCTTATATAATATTTAACAGGGGTTCCACACTTTATCTTATTGTGATTTGAATGTTTTTTTTAAGTTCTCTTCATTCTATTTGAAACAATTTCAATTATGAAATTGTTTAACTTTTTGAATTCATTTTATTGTATCAAACCATTTAGTCGCTATAGAATATGATCACAAAACTTTAGCCATTTTTTAACAAATGTTTCTGTTGACTGCTTGATGCTGTATTTGTTTATGTGTACATATTAGACTGTAGTTTAGATTTTTCATTGTGTCATATTTCCCTCTAATATATTTCCTATTTGTCATAATGACAATATTTAGTCTTTTCCATTATAAGTGTGGTATCCACAGTGTATTTCTTTTTATCTTTGCGATTATTTTACATTTTTTTTATCTTCACCTTTTTAGTAGACTTTTAAGCAAAAAAAGAACTTTCTTAGTCTTTCAGTCTCTTTTTTTTTTTTTTCACTTAAGTCCCTTAAATGAACTTTTATCATTAAAAATTCCATTAAAGTGAATTTTTAGTTAAGTCTAAAATATCTATTACATTAAAGAATAATTAGCTAAATAATTAAGACATTAAAATTCAAATAATCTTCCAAAGAAAGAAAAACTATTGAATAAAAACTATTAAATAGCATGAAAAGTACCACTAAAAGGATTTGACAAACAAACTTTAAATGCTCCATTCAAATGTAAAATAATAAGCAAAACAAAATAAGTGAAATGTAAATGATCATTAAAAGTTTCATCAAAATGCAATATTAGGAAAAAGACAAGCAAACATGGCTGATAATCTAGACGATTTTTTTTAAATTTTTTACCAAACTAGAAAGTAAGCAAGTTGCCTAAGTGTCCTATTTTGGAAAAGTGCCCCGTATTCTAATGTATAGTTTTTAATTTTGCTTTTTTAAACAAAATAAATAAATAAAATCATTCTGATTTACATTCTCTTTTCCCAGATTACCAATCCGACATTGGAATTCAATGTGACAAACACCTGGGCAATGCAGACTCTTCAAACTGGCGGGGAATCTTCTTCCAACACGCACAAGTGAAGCTCAAAGAACCGGTCGAGAACAAAGTCCGCCGTTACAACTCCCTATCCAAGTTGGAGCATGTGAGAATACTGTATGCGGGCCGGGATGTGTACGGGAATGCGACCCCAGCTTTGGAAGTGATTGGCCAACCACCGATCATGAAGATGGTCGTAGTGGAGCATTCTGCGTTTGATGCTATCAATGTCTATAAGCCCACTGATACCTTTTCCATAGAAAATAGTGTCATATCTGGGAATAGAGGTATGTTGTGTTACGAAGGTTTCATTGTAATTGTTAGTAATATTTTTTAAAAAATGTCTGGAATTTTTCTGTTTTTGTTGAATATGCAGCTGTTTGTGTTCCAAGGGTTTAGTACAAGAATAAAAAACCCTAACAGAAATGTTATTGCAACCAACAAATATGTTTGTGTTGTATTTTTTGTCACTTTAATACACTTTCCTTCATAAAATTATCATTTTAAAGCAGATGTTTAACTCCATTTTTAATATGCTTTTTATTAGTTTCACATGTGGGTTTGTTTGTTTACATGTATACGTAACTCTAAATAAAAGCTGAAATTCATGTTCTTTACAAAAGCAAAAGTAATATATTTATTACTATTATTTCTTCTAAAGACTAAATTATATTATTAGATGTTGATTGATGTCTTATAAGTGTTTCCGTTGTTTGTAGGTAACTCTGAATAAAAGATAAAATTTATGTTCTTTGCAAATATAAAAGTAATATATTTAATACTATTATTAATATTAAAAGCTAAACTATATTGCATGTTGATGTATCTTAAGTGCATGTTAACTTAGCGGATATTCAATAGCTTTGAAAATCACAGGGAAATCTTGTTAGAGTATCAAGAAATATAGTTTAACCTTTAGTATTAATGATAGTATTGAGTATATTTTTTATATTTGTAAAAGAAGAATTCTCTAAAAATAGTTCTTTTTTAGTTTTTTAAACTATAATTAAATTATTGCTCCAAAAGCCCTCAATATCTTTCTTGTCTTTTGACACAACTTTTGTTTACTTACCAGGGTATGGTGTGTTCGTGAACACTAGTCTCAGCCAGATCACTTTCAATGGTGTGATAATCGAAGACAACGGAGGAGACGGCATTCACTTTGTCCGCCACGAGAGCTACGGTGCCGCCGATTCCTTCTGCGACACAGGCAACATTCGTGACGAGCAGATTTATCCCTGTCTACCGCAGCCATGTGCAGAAGAGGGAGCAGCACTTTGTTCGGAATTGTGAGCAGGTGAGAGCTGTTGTTTTGTATGAAATTATGCTGTACAGTGTATAGGTTGTAGTTTATTGTGTTAAGCTTAGGCCTTCGATTCCATTGATTCCTGAAATTTCATACAGTGTCAGTAGTAATATGTACAGATCTAAGGCTGGGAGAGTCACTTGCAAAAGTTGGTACTTATACATTAAAAGTACGCCACTTGGTTTGCCAACTTGTTTACTTTCTGCATTGCCAACAGAAGAGAAATTGCTTCAAGCAATTGGCAATATCTGCAAGTATATGGCAACATTAGAATTTAGAAATTAAAATTGTTGAATTTCACCAACTATCAGACTCTTAGTTTGCAATGGTAACAAAAAAATAAATTTACCAAAAAAATAAAAAATGCACTTAGTGATGTACTGGTATGTGAAAATTTCGTAGAAACTTTTGCACGTATCAGACACTGTCTAATGTGTTAAGTGGTTAAAGCAAGGGTTTGAGAAGAGGTCCAAGCCTTTTATGCCTTTATTTACTTATTGAAATACTACCTAAAGACCGTTAAAGATTTTTATTGCATTGTGCATTTTTCATGTAATGTTTTCATCCCAAGAGTGTTATGTGTTGACTTATTTCTGTATTTGTTCTTAAAAGATGTTTGAAGTGGCCAGTTGGACGGAACAAGTCTTGACTGTGAATTTCATGGGCCTGACCAGCGATTTCACGGACCCCAACAACGCATCTCGGATCGAAGTCTACGATGGGGCCACCGAGAGCAGCAGGCACCTTGCGACAGTGCCGATAATAAACAACACCTTTCCCCAGAGCGTGACCAGCACGAAGCAGAAGATATTGTTGAAATTCATCCCGATCAAGGGACACGATGCTTCATTTGTCATAGAAATTCTGGCCAATCAAGGTAAATATTTCTCCACATTTAATAGTGTCTAAGGTTTCTTTGGGGACAAAAAGGTAATGTTTTTTATGATTGTAAAAAGTAGCGATGTGCAGAGTACTTGGTAAATACTCGGTCCTCTGCATTCTCGGCTAATTTTCCGAGTACTCGGTACTTGACCTAGTGTCAAGAAGTTGTAAAAATTGAATATTGTTTGAGAAATTTACAATTGCTTTATTCATAAAATGCAACTGTTTGCTGATACTTAATAGCAATTACCAAAATGATATGTAGAAACGGTATTGTTAGACTATGATAAAAAAAAATCCTTATCATATAAGTAATGTCATAAGTATTAAGTAGTGCTTTAATTTAGCTAGAAACCGGACTACTTTATGCAAACAAAATCTGTTTTTTGCTGTTTAATCATTTCATTCCTTCCTTTCTTTTATTTTTTTTTCTTCTGTTCATTATTATAAAAGATCCTAACTTAAAAAAAAATTAACTAAAATTATGAACTGTAATAATATTATTTATTTTCAAATTTAATCACATTTTCTTTCTTATTT
The DNA here is from genome assembly GCA_038373865.1 of Uloborus plumipes. Classification (NCBI taxonomy): domain Eukaryota; kingdom Metazoa; phylum Arthropoda; class Arachnida; order Araneae; family Uloboridae; genus Uloborus; species Uloborus plumipes. The sequence goes on along the minus strand of JAXGGA010017260.1, from coordinate 18,096 downwards.
TAGGAAAAGCATATGACTTAAACATAACTAAAAGCAACATCTCCAACAATCAAGGCAAAGGAGTAACAATTCAAGACATGAGGTCCGGACTTTTAGTGAACGAGTCATCGATAGACAGAAATAATTACTTAGCTGGCTTGGATGTTTCTGGTGGAAGTGGCGACGTTATGGTCAATAACTCTGTTATTCGTCTCAATAAAGGCGATGGCATTAATATTACTTACGCAGGTGGCTTCATTCACATTGATCAAACTTCCATTGCTAATAATGAAGGAAGAGGATTTAGTTTCTGGTCTAATGAAACATCCACTCATAAGTGCCACAACTATACAGCTCACATTACCAAGTCAGAAATAGTTAGTAATGGTCTGTATGGAATCCTTATTGGTAACCAGTGTGTATCTAGCTCTATATGGAACATCAGTATGAATTCTTTTCGTGGCAATGAAGATAGCGGGCTACTGATATCATCTTGCTGGAAGATCCAAAAACCCAATGTCCGGAGTAAGATGTACATAACCCATAATGAATTCGTTGACAGCAACCACCTTGCTCTTGAAATGTCCCCAGTCCTGCATGCTCATGTGATAATTGAGCACAATCAATTTAAAAGGCATAAGCGTGGAGTTATTTTTATGAATGGTTTGGATGATGATGACTTTTTGGGAGCCTTTGCCAAAGTTGAAATTCAGTACAATTATTTTATACATAATCTTGGGAAGTTTGTGGCTAATATTGGTGTTGCTCAAGGTACTTCAGCTCAGAAAATGCTGTTTTTTAAAAATGAACTGGAAAATAATGTTATTACCGAACCTTTCTTGCATCTCAATCCGCGATCTCGGGTAGCTGCCGTCGTTGTTGTTTCTTCTCAAAATACGGACGTATATCGAAATCGATTCCAGAATTTTGAGTCTGCATATGAACTTGGATCACATGTCGAAAGACACAATATAGTCATAAATGCTACTTTTAACTTTTGGGGAGCTACAAATGTCACTAGAGTCTATGGAAAAATTTTTGACAGAAAGGACCGCTACAATCTTGCGAGAGTCGAATTTTTACCCTTTCTGATGCTGCGTTCAGACCTGGATACGACCACTGCAATATCAGATATGCTGGAGAGGGATAAAATCCTTCGTTTTCGAAATGATTTCGAAATCGGCGGGGAAGTTCCGGGGATAGAATTCTTGAGAAAAGGTACATATGTCGTCAAGAGAGACATTTATGTGCATCCTGGGACTGGTCAGTTGCGTATAGATCCCGGAGTTGTTCTAAAATTTGAAAGATCTATCGGAATGATGGTCCAGGGTTTATTATTTGCAGAAAGTGAAAGCGAGTACTCGCCCATAACCTTCACCATTGACGAGCAGAGTGGTAGGGTGGATGAAAGCAAGGTCAGGTTGTCAGACGGAATGGAAGGCCTGCTGGAAGTTTACGTCGATGGAAATTGGGGAAGTGTTTGCGATTATGGGTGGGACATAGAGGACGCTTCAATCGCATGCAACCAAATGGGTTTTGTGTTGCATCCCGAGGATTGGATTTTGGAGCAGTCAGAATTCGACCATGGCCCGAAGTATCCGATTACATTGTCAAATGTTCAGTGTTCGCTCTTAGATACCGACATCACCCAGTGCAAGGCAGAGAAAGATTTTGAAAACTCCTGCTCGATGATGGTGGGTCTTAGATGCTACCAGCCGTCATGGTCGGGCATAAGACTGGGTATGGCTGCTGACAGGAGCAACTTGAAGAATGTCGTTATTGAATATGCGGGATTGCTTGATTACGCGACGAATAGTTTTAAGCCGGCCCTGCAGATTGATTTCAATAAGCACTACCTGCAGAAATTAAAAATTCATAAGAACATGGACTCGGGAATCGGCATCAAGTGGAATGAAATGTTTGTTCTAGAAAACAGGCAACTGCTCGACTCTCAGTTAAACTCGAACCGTCGCCACGGCTTAGTCGTACATTCCCAGGGTCTGAACGTTCTCAGATGTGATTTCTCGAAAAATGAAGCTAGCGGGATTCATTACAATCCCATGTTCACCAAATCGGAGCAAAGAGATCTGATTTCGTGGATTAATTTAGAAGAACGGGGTAAGGTCATAAGGATTCCCGATGATGTCAACGGCAGGACTATTCATTTAAATACTGACGAATATAGGTATCTGGTTTTCACTAAAACAACAGCATTGAAAGAGTTCAGCTTAACAACAACCGGAGGTCGAAGCATCGGGATCGTCGTTTTGAATCCGTTTGGAAAATCCTCTTCTGAAAACATGACCATATATGGACGTTTGGAGATTGCAGATGATGTGATTCGTTGGGATCTTCGGGAAAATTTGACAGCATTTCCTTTGAGAACGCCTGGATATGGTGTACTGGTTGAGTACAATTCTGGAGAAGATCCAAGTGGTCAAGGAATCATATACATTGCATCTGTCGATGGTAAGTGTACTTGTGTGGTTTTTTTCCTGTTAATTTAACCTAAGTCTGTAATATTACAATGCAAAGAAATAATTCCCCTTTTTTTGTAAGATTTTAATAGAAACTACATTAGAAAATTTCTTCAATGTGTTGCAAATATTGTAACACATTCTTTGCAATGCGTACTAGTACTTAATGCATCAGAGGAGGGACGCACTAAATAAGAAAGATAAGTGAGAAAGAACTTCAAATAAAAATCACCCCTTTATTTTAAATCTAGTTAAGTTTGTTTGTTTGTTTGTTTCAAATGGGGCTGCGTTTAGCTTCTTGCCATTTGCAGACCTAGTGCATTCAATAGAAGCGGCATTCACTCTTTCATGTGGCACCACCATCGGCGGAATACCATTGCCACAAGTATTTTGACGCCCAGTTTCCCCACTAAATGGAGGCACCTGGGCTCTATTCGATGCAAAACTGCACTAGGAATTTAATTTTGCCAAGAGATACTATAAGCCAAACAAGTACTTGAGGGATCTTTTACATGCCGCATAATCATACGACAAGAGCGCTGTCGATTTTCTGCATTATGAAAATCAACTGACTGGAGCCGGGTTCGAACCCGCCCTTATGGGCGTAAGAGGCCATGGTCTTAACCACTATGCCACTCTGTCGGCAAATCTAGTTAAGTTTAAAGGTGAATAAATCGAAGAGAAAATGGAAACATAATTGAATTTCAGTTTCAGAAATAATTTTACATTTATGTCTGTTAACATTGTTTAATGCCAACAAAAAACACACACATAACATACATAACAAGTAAGTTCACATACATAAAGTTAAAGAAAGATAAAATCTACACAACTTGCAAGTTTATTATTTTTTGAAGTACTTTAAAAGTGTAGCTTTTTGTTACGTTCCCACATTATTAAAAAAAAAAAAACTTTTCAATGTCCTTCAAATGTAGTTGCATTAAATCAAGTACATCCATATGTTTTTTAAGATAAGCCGAAGTTTTGAAAAAAAAAAAATAAGAGGAAAGGAAAAAAAAGTACTGTGCAAAATTTTTACCAATACACTGCAGAAAATTACCTCTGACACAGATACATAAATGAAAATTTAATAGCATAAATTTTCATGTACTTTTTAGTCTAGTCTTTCAATATACAGGTGAGAGACATGCAAAAAGAAAAGATATGCTGTAGTTTATGGCTACCGTGAAATTTTAGAAAAACCTCAAATTTGTTTTTTACCCAGCTCTAGTACCAAGACATACACACAAAAAATAGGGCCAGTGCTTCGGATTTGAAGTGTTTAACCAGTAAAATAGCCAAATTTCAAAAGTCTTAGTCAAAGAATGATAAATTATTTTTTCTCTTAATGCAATACATTTATTTCATTACCCAGTGGAAATTTCAGAGAATTTTCCATTCGCTAATACTTAAGCAAAATCAGAATTTTTTTTCGCCGACTTTTTGATTTTTTTGCATTTGCTGAGGTGGCGAATGCTTAGCGCTGGCCCTGAAAAAAAATATTGCTTGTAATTTATTCCTAGATAATTGAAAATCTACTGTACTTAATTCATTTTAAGATAGTGCAAGGAAATACATTGTTAAATGCCATTCTGTGTCAAAACCAACATTAATGATTCCATCGTTCCATATTTCTAGGACAAAGGGACAGATCTCCATGGGAGAGTCATCCAACAATTCACATCGACTCCGCGAAGATAACTGACTGCAGCAGAGGAATATACAGTCACCATTTCAACAGGGACATCAGTGATCATGGTGACCACTTCCATCGCTACACCAATGAAACCATACTCGTGACCAATACAGTGATTTCTGGAAGCAAGATGGAGGCTATTTTTGTGTGGACACCGTTTTGGGATCCAGTCATTAAGAACCTAGCTGAGGTATGAAGCTGCATTCAATGTGTTAAAATTCTGTGCATAAGAAGTACAGTGGAACCTTGGTAACTTGACACCCCAAGGGCCCACAGAAATATGTTGAGTCGATCGGGTGTCCACTTAACGAGGTTCCATGATATTTTAAACCATTGTAGTGTTTACTGTATTTCTTATTTGATCGTGGTTACCAAGTACATTATAAAAAATGATATCAGTAAATGATTTTGCCTTTCTTTTCTTTTTATTTTCAAAAGAACATAACAAATTAAGTAGGACAATGTTGAATACTTTATTAGAAATGCCTGCCGAGATGGCGCACCGGGACTTGTTCCGGTGAGCCAGTCCATCTCTGCTTGAAATGTTAAAAATTAAGACTAATGCCCTCCGTTTTTAGAGTTTAAGTCCCTTTTATTTCTTGGGACTAACTGAAAATTTCCTATCTGATCTTGTCCTGGTGTCTTTGTGTTTGATTATATGCATTGAAAGTAAATTATAGGATGGACTTATTTCATATTTTAATTTTTTTTCAGATCAATTACACCATTATCAATACCACAATGTACAGGAATTCCAAAGGCTTGCTACATTACAGTAGAGACATCCGGAATTCCAACAATCTTTTCCATTGGACCATCAACAACACAGGTATCGAGGACAACGCCGAAGGTGGAATAGATGTTAGGCTCCCTTATGTCTGGCAGTACTCTGAAAACTACACCCACTCTTTCTCGATGCACAAGTGTTCTTTGATGAACAACCGAAAGTTTGAGTTTTTGATAAGCGGGCATTTTGCGAAAGTGAACATGTCCGGCAATCGTTTCCGAAATAACAACTGCAAGAAGGGAATTATGGGTTTTTATGGAATGGAAAAAGAACTTTTAATTGAAGAAAATGTAATCAGTGATAATTCAGCTGTATTTGGGGTAGAATTCAATTTGAAAAGTCACGCTAATAAATTTGGACTAATCCCGGCAAGTTTTCACAGAAATATTATCTCGAATAATCGGGACATTGGCCTTGGGCAAAAATTTGGATATCAGCCTACCAGTTATGCTCTAGCCATTCGAGGTGTCCAGTTGATTAACGTTACCAGAAATGTATTCAACAATCCAAATTTGCAATTTGAGTTACTCACAGGCGTGCTGACTGGGTCGGTCAAAAACAAAATAAATGTCGGTAGGAACTGGTGGGGATACATTGATCCTGCTGAAATACAGAAAAGGATATTTGATTTTGATGATTGGAATGGATATGCCATTGCGGATTTTAATCCCTATCTCGGAACGGAGAATATTGACGGTGGGGTCATATCATTTAATTCCAGTGATCAGACGCTAACCGCCAGCGGGTATCTGAATGGACGTCTATACAGTGACTTGACCTTGCCTTGGAAAAGTACACCATATGTGGTCACTGCAGACTTGACTATTATGCCAGGTGTCACTCTCACGTTGGATCCCGGAGTCGTCGTCGAGTTTTACCCCAGTGTCGGAATATTGGCTCTCGGTGACATTGTTGCTGTCGGGAAATCGAGCAGTCCGATCATCATGAAACCGGCTCGGATTTTCGACGAGAGAAGATTTCGTAGACAGACAGTACCGCTCAAGTCTCGTCTGTGCATCGATGAGAAATGCGACACGAAGAGGCCGGATGGTTTCCTAGAAATATACAATGCCACTACTGAGCAATGGGTTCCAATATGTGATGCTCGATTTACGGAAAGGAACGCACAGGTTGTCTGCAAGGAATTAGGCTATAATAATTTGAATGTTCAGTTGGCTTTTGGACCGAGGTTAGACATGGTTCCTACGTTGACTTCACGTGTTAGAACTTGGCCTCATCCGTTGGAATGTATCGGGACGGAATCGGCACTGGGTGATTGTGAATATAGATTGAATGGCTACGTCGAGAGCTACAAGTGTCCTTTCGATGGCGATTATGTGTATATATATTGCGGTTCTGAAACGCTGGTCGGCTCGGAGGATCACTGGGGTGGGATTCGTTTCTCCATCCCCAATTTCGAGACGTCCGATTCCCCCCTCAACCGACCGACGCTCAGTTATGTGATGAGTGATTCTTCGCGTTTGGAATATGTTCACATCAGAGGTGCCGGGGTGCTCCATAATGAAAAAAGTGCTGCACTTCAGCTAGTACAGAGAGAAATTCAGATCAATTACGTCAACATTTCCGAAAGTGCGTCCCACGGCATCGAGACAGTTGGAGTGTCTGGCAGTTTGTCGTTTGATAACCTCATCATCAGTAACAATATGGGAATCGGCATCAACATTCTTTCATTAACCGGCGAGTCGTTCGGCGATGCATCGGTGTCAAAGCTGGGATACGACCCATTAAAGTCCATCGATATGTCTTATGGGATATTCGGCATGGTGGACATGTGTGATATGAACAAGGAAATGGGTGTCGAGAACAGGATCCTTCTTTACTACAAATACGACAACCAGCCCGTAGATTGTGTAAAAATATTCAGCTCTCTGCACTATGGCAAGCAAGTGGGCTTCAGGCTGCTCCAGTTCAACCTGTTCGACGGGACCAAGTATGCTGCCCAGCCGGATTTCATACAGATATACGATGGGGATGTTTTCAATGATACCACTCCGCAGATGGCCGATATTGGATGGCATCATGGTTATGAGAATGCGACCAAGTTTTATGTGTCTACAGACAGCACTCTGAGCATACTGCTGCACACTATTGGTGGAAGTGAGGATCATGGGTTTATTGCTGAAGTTGTAACACTGCCAATATCGCACCCTAAAGGTAAGATATTTTTTTTCTATAAATTTGTTCAATTTTAAAAATCATGTGTAATGTCTGTTGCTGATAAACTTTGAGTTCATGAACTTCTGGTTAAAAATTATCTTTACTAGCTCTTTTCTTTTCTGGGCTGCTCTGTTAAAATTGAATTAAAATAATTTAACCAGCAGTTATACAAATACAAATACAAATGTGGCGACCAGCAGCAGGCTCTGGGCCCAACTTGGCTGGTCCTAGTCAAATTAAAGACCCCAATGAAGATCAATGGCCCTTTTAAAGCCATCTATTCCATTGCTCTTTACCGCCTCTTCCGGTAAGCTGTTCCAAGTTCCCACTACCCTGCTAAAATAGTAATTTTTTCGAATTTCAAGATTAGCCTGAGATTTAAACAGCTTAAAACAATGACCCCTTGTCCTGCTTTCCGTGCTAAAATCTAACCCCGTAACATCATTCATTTTAATAAATTTAAACAACTGAATCATGTCCCCTCTGGCTCTCCTTCGCTCAAGACTATACATATTAAGCATTCTAAGTCTGGAATCATAGTCCAGGGACCGCGCTAAGGATTTTAAGTTGTTAGCCAGTATATAAGCCAAATTTCAAAAGTCTTAGCCAAACTTCGAGAGTTTTAATCAAAGAATTTTAATTGTTTGTTTTTTTAATGTAATAAGTGTATTTTTCCCCCAAGTGAAAATTTCTGACAATATTCCATTCGCCAATACTTTAGCCAAATCAGAATTTTTTTCGCCGAATTTTCTATTATAGCATTTGGCGAGGTGGCGAACACTTAGCGCGGCCCCTGATAGTCTAAATTAGAAAACCCATTTACTAACCTTGTAGCCCTTCTTTGTACCCTTTCCAGTAAATTAATGTCTTTCTTCAGATAAGGAGACCAAAACTGAACAGCATACTCCAAATGAGGTCTTACCAAACTTCTATATAGAGGCAAAAGAACCTTCTTAGATTTAGTTTACAAATACCTTTGTGCTAAAGATGTACAGAAAATAAACAACGTTACAATGCACAAATGAGCAGGGATACTGCAGACACGTGTTTCGGCGTTACAAGGAACGCCTTTATCAATGCAAAAAAGTTGTGAGCTTATGGATGCACAGACATCCGACAAAAGCAACGGAAACAGAAGCGAACAGCTTAAAAAGCAAACATAGCGGATTACATGAACACCAATAAAAAAATTCGAAGCCAAAAAAGATCCAATGGGAAAATAAAGAATGAACCGAAGCTTTCTACCAGGTACGAAATGGAAAGAAAGAATTCGATTGGCGACACGATAAGCCAAAAGGCTAACATAATAAAAAAACGCCAGGTTAAACTGTTAACCGCAAGAACAAAAAAGAGCAGAATGAAAGAAAGCGAATCGGTAAATGAAAAAAACAAAAAGAAAAATAAAGACAAGAAGAAAATGGAAAATGCCAGCAAAATTAGAGGAATAAATTAGAAAGGGAAAAGGCAAAATTATACAAAAGGACGCCAAACAGCAGAAAAATAAGGAATAGCATTGAGATCGTTAACTAAGTCAGAACTGTTTTTCAAAATATGGAAGGATTCCCAAAAATCAAGATCTGATGGGTTGGGGCATTTTTGGACAATTTGAAAAGAATTAAAATCGAAAGAATGATTCTTTTCCCAACAATGTTGCGCAATACTAGACTTATTCAATTGTTGCATTTTCACATAATTCTGATGTTCCTTTAAGCGGAATTTCAAAGCACGTCGCTGGCATTTTCCATTTTCTTCTTGTCTTTATTTTTCTTTTTGTTTTTTTCATTTACCGATTCGCTTTCTTTCATTCTGCTCTTTTTTGTTCTTGCGGTTAACAGTTTAACCTGGCGTTTTTTATTATGTTAGCCTTTTGGCTTATCGTGTCGCCAATCGAATTCTTTCTTTCCATTTCGTACCTGGTAGAAAGCTTCGGTTCATTCTTTATTTTCCCATTGGATCTTTTTTGGCTTCGAATTTTTTTTATTGGTGTTCATGTAATCCGCTATGTTTGCTTTTTAAGCTGTTCGCTTCTGTTTCCGTTGCTTTTGTCGGATGTCTGTGCATCCATAAGCTCACAACTTTTTTGCATTGATAAAGGCGTTCCTTGTAACGCCGAAACACGTGTCTGCAGTATCCCTGCTCATTTGTGCATTGTAACGTTGTTTATTTTCTGTACTTCTTAGATTTGTTTGAAATAGATCTATTAATAAACCCAAGCATCCTATTGGCTTTGTTACTAGCTATGCTGCACTGTTGACTAGACTTGAAATCCTGATTTATTAAGACACCTAGATCCATAACATTATCTGCCCTACTAATGACTGAACCCTGTAAATAATAGCTTGTATGCTTATTTCCATGACCGAAATGCAGCACTTGACATTTCCCAACATTAACTGCCATACCCCACTTGTCTGCCCATTTAGTAATATGATCCAAATCCTGTTGCAGCTGATTTATTTGTTCGTCATTTTCTACAACCCCCATAAGTTTGACATCATCGGCAAAACAATTCATGTTTCCAGAAACATTTTCATGAATGTCATTCATAAAAATAATAAACAAAAGGGGACCTAAAACTGATCCTTGGGGAACCCCACTTAAAACCTCACTCCATTTAGAATAGTTACCCCTAACAACTACTCTTTGTTTCCTTCCTGTCAGCCAATTCCTAACCCAAACCAGAATTTTACCTCCTACCCCTATACCAGCTAATTTACTGAGTAGTGCTACATGCGGTACCTTATCGAAAGCTTTTTGAAAATCTATGTAAACAACATCTACGCATTTTTTGCTATCTAAAGCCAAGGTAACCTTGTCGTAGAAATGTAATAAATTAGTAGCACACGATTTACCTTTTCTGAAACCATACTGCAAACTACTCAACAGCCCATTATTTTCTAAGAAATTCATAATCTTAATTTTGATCAATGTTTCAAAAATTTTACATACCACTGAAGTCAGACTCACAGGCCTATAATTTCCTGCATTACCTCTAGACCCTTTCTTGAAGAGTGGTGTAATGTTAGCTAGTTTCCAGTCCTCTGGCACTATCCCTGAGTTATACGAAGCATTGAATATATTAACTATAGCGTCAACTAATTCCTCTGCACATTCTACTAGAATTTTTGGATAAATATTATCTGGTCCCGGAGCTTTTGTGGTTTTAATTTTTTTCAAATAAAGTAAAACGTTCTCCCTGGAAAATACAAAGTCCTCAAGCTGTGTAGTAGCTTGTGTCTTGCTTGTGTCAACTGTTGAGATACAGTTATCGTTAAAAACACTGGAAAAAAAGTCATTTAGAACATTTGCTATATCACCATCATTCTGAATTAAATTTCCATGCTCATCTACTAGTGGCCCAATTTGACTATTTCAAACTTTCCCAGAATTTGCGTATGCAAAAAACTCCTTTGGATTCCTGTCAATATTATCTGCCAGCTTTTGTTCCAATTCTCTTTTCTGAAACCGTACCAAATACTTAAAACTACGCCTAGCCTCACAATACTGTAGCCTGTCTGCGCTGTGACCAGTTTCTTTTAATCGACGAAAAGCAGCTTGCTTACGGTTTAGAGCATCCTTAGTTTCCCTAGTGAACCACATGGGCCAAATTTTTGTGTTTATCCCTTTTCTCCTAAAAGGAACAAAATCTCCAACTGTTTTTGCTAGTTTTTCCTTAAACTCTGTCCACTGCAAATTTACATCCTTATTATTGTCCAAACCTGATGAAAAAACCGCTTTCAAACTCTGCCTGAGTGCGACAAAATCAGTATTTCTGAAATTAGGTACAAACCTAAAATTTTTGTCTTTGTGCATATCAAACTTAATCCCAAACCTAATGCTGTTGTGGTCACTATCCCCAATATGCTCTCCTACACATAATGCCTGTACAGAACCTTCAACATTGCAGAAAACAAGATCCAAAACAGTATCCTGCCGTGTTCCCTCAGAAACAACTTGATCTAAAAAACAGTCACCAATTACCTTTAGAAATTCCTCTTCTCTACTATTATTGGGGTAAGAATTATCCCAATCAATGCCCGGAAAATTGAAATCCCCCATTATAATTACCGGTCCCTTACTCGACATGTCTCTAATAATACGATACATCTGTTCATCTTGACCCTGGCTTAGATTAGGTGGCCTATAAATGTTACCCAAACGTAATTTTTTACCCTTACCGCTCATCAATTCTAGCCAAACCATGTCAATATCATTAGGTTTGTCATTTATTGCCAATTCATTGCAAGTTAAAGTATCTCTAACATAAAATAAAACCCCACCGCCTCTTTTACCTACTCTATCTTGTCTAAACAAATTATACCCAGGAATACACAATAAATCATCATCATTTTTGGTAGCCCATGTCTCGGTAACTCCAATTACATCCAAATTCTCATTTGTGATTATGCTTTTTAATTCTTCCATCTTGTTCCTAATACTGCGAGCATTGGTATAAAAAACCTTAAGCATGCTCAACTTGTTTTTATTCAACCCCTTACGATTTCTTGAATCAAAATTGTTGAAATGACTACTCTTATTTTCCTCCTTATTACCATTCCTAATTAAACCCAAATAGTTTGCATGTTTTTGCAACCTTCTCCGTGAACCCTGCCCCCCTTTCAAACTTAGTTTTTTGACTCAGAATACTCCAAAACCAAACCACTAACCATTTTAACCCCTGTAGAACTCAGATGCAGGCCATCCCTAGCAATCCAATCTCGCTTACAATAACTCCACACGTCGATGAATCTGATACTGCGCATATGGCAAATTTCTTTGAGTATCAGGTTCATGCACCTAGCCCGCTGGTTTAACCAGCTCCTATTGACTCCGTACCTGGGCAGCAACCCAACCACTTGGACACTGGTCGAACTGTTGGTTGCTTTATCCAACAGGGAATTCCACTCGTTCCTAAATTCCTCATTATTACTACGGCCTACATCGTTCGTTCCCACCCATAAAGTGACCATATCCTCCTTATCAAATGTCCCCCTCTTCTCTGCAACCTTATTTACATCCTTCACCCGAGCCCCTGGTAAACAACACCTAGCCACCTTACGTTTTACCCTCCCGATTGAATTTCCCACCTCACGCACCATAGAATCCCCCAATATTACCCCCTTCGTCTCCCAGTCTGTCTCCTTACTGCTAACTTCCCCCTTCACCTCTTGAATAATCCGACTAACTAACTCACAGCTAATGCCCACATCCTTTTTAATAACTTCCCCCTTTCCATCTGAATTGTTTACCTCCTCTGTCCCACAACCTGAGGCTATTTGGGCCTGCAAAATGGTCATCCTATTTTTTAAGTCCAGGAGCTCAGCACACTTAGTGCAAGTGAAATCATCCTCAGAAATGGACTCCTCTTTTCCCTCATACAGGCAGAACATCTGACAAATGTCGCAAGAAATCCACCTGCTCCCCTTCCCATTCTTAACCTCTTTCAAAATGCATATAACACCCATAATAACTCGAATGATCCACTTATACAAAAGCAATACAAAAAGACAAAAGTGCAAAATTTTAAGAGTAACTACTAATAATTAAAATAAGAAATCATTTGAGTTAAAGATACAAAGAATGCAGATAACTAAGTCAGTAGTAAATAAAAATAAACTAAATTGCTACACCCAACAAAGAACACAGGCCTAACAACAAAGGAATCACCACATTTTAGGCTTAGCTCAAAAAATTGAAAAACATTTTAAGAATGCAAGTAAAGCAAAAATAAGTCTCAATGCACAGAAATACTAAATTATATGCTGAAATACAATAAAAATACCAAAACTGATACAATAAAAACAAACAATTTACATTAAAAATATCACTTAGCTCAGAGCAGCAAAAATCTCCCCTGCAACACTTGAGGGAAACTGTTAAAGCACTCAATCAATGAACTGTCAAAAAGCATTTTTCTAGTACCATAGTTACCGGTACTATCCAAAATAAGCACAAGGTTAAAAAAAAATTAAATTGATGCCTTAAAAAAAAAAAAAAAAAAAATCCTAAATACTAAATCACTAAAACAAAGGGATGTTAAATTTCATGTTTGTTTCAGGAAACCTTTTATTAAAACTTAATGATTTCAATTTTGATATAAATGACTTTTGATGCAAAACTCTTTGTCAATTCAATATAATATAAAATATTTATGAGGTAGAAAGCCCCGAGTTTTTCAAGTTTTGCAAGTCCATTATTAAAAATTCTATATTTGCTTAGGTTTAGCCTCAAAGTTTTAACTTTATCAACAATACCTATTTTAATTACTATAATTAAAGGGGCAAATCGATAAAGGTGATATGTGACAATTTTTTTAATTTCTAGAAAAAGCTTTCAAAAAAATTGTTATATTATTTTTCTTAATGGATTTTTTTTCAACGGGTAAAATGGGGTCGTATTCTTAGTTACCAACTATTTCTGTGACTAAGGAGACATGATAATGATGGACTTATCACCTTCATCCATGGTAAAAAGTTAGTTTCAAAAATTGTCACGTATCACCTTTATCCACTTGCCCCTTCAATTCATTTTCGTTTTTGGCAATAATTAAAAAGCTTGTTCACCAACCAAACAGCAAATGACGAAGCAAGTACAATAAAAGCTAATAAAATTAGTCATTTTGTTTAATGCACAACATCTATAATGTTTTTAAGATGTTATTTGGAGCTGATGTATATTTCTTACCTTGCAGCTCGTGATTCACAGCACAATGTTTCCTATTCGGAAATTTCCAACAATGGCTTGGAAGGCATCGCTTACAGAAGTGCAGGCGAGATAACGCCGGCCATCACTCTCCGTTACAACCGCATCGACAACAACGGCAGAGAACTGTTCGGAAACTTCACCGCAGGAAACAGCGCCATCTTGCTGGACGTGCAGAATGCGAAAGAGCTTTACTTCTACAACAACCTGATCATGAAGAACCAGGGCGGCCTGCTGCTCAGGGTGGATTCCCGGACGGCCGTCTCTGCGCTGAACGGGATCATCGTCAACAATCTTTTCACCGAGAACAAGAATAGGGAAGTTCTGAATTTCCAGGGCAGGAAAGCTGGGGCGTTCCAGTTCATCAATGTGTTTAGGAATTACTTCACGAGAAACCATGCCCAGTATAGAGACACGATATTTGTGTCACAGGTATTATATCATTTTGATGTTTTGATTTATTTATTTCATTTTAATTTTTTCCACTTACATTCTTTTATAAAACTACAAGTATTCACAAAAGATTATAATTTTTACTAATTGTTATGTATTTTGATATTGAGGGATAGTGATATATGATACAAACATAGTTATTTACATCGGACGGCACAAGTTACAAACGCACAAATAAAGCTACATCGTCGAACTATCTAGTCGAAATCGAAATTAACAAGATGGCCTCAAACTAAGAATATTAGAGTTCTAATCAAATAAATGGTGAAAAATATCTAGCTAGTATGATTGAATAGAAATATCGGGCATATTTCTGAGTTATCTTATGGTTATTAAACTTAATTAACCTTATGGTTATCTACTTTTGTATTTATTTGTTTCAGAGATATTTTCTTTTGAAAAATTTATCTATATTTTTACCCCCTAGGTCATTTCAAATTTGACGGAAAACCTTGCGTATAACAACACTGGGAAGCATTTACTGGATGTGAGAGGCTTCGAGCGCATGCCTCTGTCATTCCAAACATGTGAAAAGAATTGGTTTTGGAGAAACGTTGCGACAGATGTTTGGGACAAAAGCACCATCATTGCTGGTAAAGCTGGACAACAATTCAACTTCAACTATCTAGTTAACCCTGACAATGATTTTGAACTTTCAGCAAGAAACAGGAGTCTGTGAGTATATGTTTAGTATTCATTGCATTTTTTTAAAATTTGTTATCTTTAAGATTAAATTATTCTTATTCTTATCAGCTTCAAAGAGTTTTTGCACATGTGGTTTGTTTTTAAAGATACCGTTAAAGGTTTCCTTTCCCTATTTTGTCCCCTTCAGATTCCTTTTTTGTACCTGGAAATTACACTTTGGCCTCTTTTTTTTTTTTTTCATTAACAACCAACTCCTAAAACAGAACCTAGACTGGCCCATGGTTGAAAGTTTCTCCTATAATTGAGTAAAAATGTTTTTAAGTTCATGTACTTCATCTTAGTTAAAGTTTTAACTCCCACTTATAGAATTATTTTTTAAGTTGAACTGTTTTTTAGTATTTCAAACTTTTTCAAAAACATCTCAGAAAGCAATTTTATTTGAATTTTTTAGAAATAAATTCTGTTCATTTGTATCTTAATTCACTGTGTTTTCTTTCCTTATCAGGTATAATGCGAGAGAAAGTTTTATTAATGCTAAGATGAACTGGTGGGGGTTCAATGGAACTGCAGCCATTTCTGGGAGAATCAAAGATTATAGCGACTTCGAAGAACTTTTGGAAGTGGAGTATTATCCGTTCTTGCACGACAACAGCAGTGTGCTTAGTGGTATGTTAGTTTTTTTTAAATTATTTTTGCATGTTTAATATCTGCACAGCCCATTGCAGGATTTTTTTAATCTTTGAAAGTGCATAGTTTTCTTAACTATGAACGCGGAAATTATTTTATTAAATTAACTCACATGAATTAGCATTATATTAAACATGTTTTAAAATATATAACTTTATGACCTTGAATTTTTTTAAGGTGTTGTTTACACATTTTTTCTCTCACAATGTAAAGTTATTGAAATTTTCAACATATTCCCTTTTTTTGTCTCATAACAATTTTTATTTTTAAGCATTTTCCTCATTGGTAAGCATTTATGTATGTTTCTTTAGCTTAGTAATCAATTATACCCCGATTCATTAAAAAACGGCATTTTAAAAATATTTGGTCCTTGACAGTATGTTCTTGTTTAAAAAAATTTTTTCATCCCTGTAATTATTAATGACTTTAATGAAGAATGAAATTAATTGCAAAATTGTCTTTTCAGGCAAATGTGCCGGCGGCTGGAAGAAAATTGGGGACACTTGTTTCCTCTATGTTGGTGGTGTGATGACTTATGCTGAAGCGAAACGGTTTTGTGAAGTGAGTTTTCAAATCAAGATATTTGCTAAAAATGAGATTTCGTTGCATGAGATATGAAACTTGCCTCAGAATGTTCTTAGTTTTATGAAATTTGAAATGTATACATTCAGCTATTGCTTAAGTACATCAGATGATTTTTAACTAAAAATAGAGGGTAATTCATAAATTCCACTTTTCCTTTTTTTAATTGGTAGGTATGTGGTGACTCATAGTTTACATCATTCTTCTGTATAATGCAAAAATTTAAGTGGTGCACTTATACTGCCTTCATAAAAAAAGAGACATCTCAAAAAAAAAAAAAGAAACTGTGCATCCCCAAAGCAGAATACTTTGATGTTCTGCAATGCAAAATCATTTGACCAAAATTGTTCTGCAAGTACTTTTAGCACTGTACAGTACACATAGAAACATGACCGTTTTCAAAAACCATGATCCTGAAATCAAAATGGTTTCATACAGGACTATGAAAGGAGAATTTGTTCAGTACTCAGTCTTACTGCAGAAAAAGCTTGAAATTAAAATTCCAGCCACACATTTTTGACAGAAAATGTTAAACCCTTCACTATGTCTGCTCTTCCAAACATCAAAGAGATCTGAATGCTTTGACACCTCGTTAGAAGCAATGTTTTCACTCAGAATAACAGCACATGGCCAATAATGAGACCAAGTCTCGGAGGCAGGACACTTAAGGGGCATAAAACAGGTGTAGTCAAACATAAGTTTCTGCAAATATCTTTTTACTAAACATGTTATTTTGTGCCAATTCTGTAGATTTTGTCCAGCTTGAAGTAACTTTAAAATTCCTGCAAAGAAATAGACTTTTTGATTTTCTGCCTAATAAACATAATTTGCAGAATTTGTATTATTTTCTTTCTTTCTTTGAAGAAATCTGCAGAAATTGTTCTGAATTTCTGCAAAATTATATCATTAGTCAGAAAACTGACTTTTTTGCACAATTTCTACAGATTTCTGCAGAAAATTTTCCCTCATATTTGAACAGAATTTTTCTGCAGTTCAGATATCTGTTCTGCGACGTACGTTCCAAATTTAGCAGTATTCTGCTTTGGGGTTGTGCATGAGCAGTTTTCAAATTGTTAACCAATTTTTTTTTTTTTGTCCCTGACAATTTCTACCAACTTCCGTCATATGTTTTTATTTAGTAAAATACTATACTGCGTAATGAGAGCTGGCACGTCAAAGCAAAATTAATTTCCCACTCTCCGCACTTGTCCCCTGATGGTTGTCATGGTTACGGCGGTATGGAGTTCTTTCCCATTTAGCTTTTGCAACAATGGTTAAATGCAAACCGTTAAAATTGCTTTGTGCATAATCTCTTATTCAATTGCAAAATCAATGTTAATAAGGCACAACTTTTTCTTAGAATTTTGTTTTTTATTTATGTATGCCTAGATTTATTTTAGAAATAATGAGATATGACGATATAAATAAAAACGTAAACCTAATTCAATAAACTTAAAATAAATGAAATGCCTCAACAGCA
Source organism: Uloborus plumipes (assembly GCA_038373865.1). Lineage (NCBI taxonomy): Eukaryota > Metazoa > Arthropoda > Arachnida > Araneae > Uloboridae > Uloborus > Uloborus plumipes. Next base: position 430 of record JAXGGA010017260.1, on the reverse strand, counting down.
GTACATAAAAAAAAAAGTGGAGCTGTTTTCTTTTGCACAGTTTTTATAGAGACGATGCAAAATCTTAAAACTTGATACGCCCATTTTAAAGTAACAGAGTGTAGTTTGGTCATAACTATATTGTTTACCTATAAAGACATCCTTGGAAAAGAAAAGTTTTAAGAAACAACTTAAACTTGACCTTCCTAAAAAGGGCAATCAAAGTGGTAATGGATAGAAATGTTAACACAATCCAAAAAGGAACCTATTGTTTTAAAATTATTGCCACTAATTTTAGCTGCAATATTTTTTCTTTTTTATTGCTATTTATCTGTTTGATTTTTAATTGCATCTAATTCTCCCACCACATAGCTTGACAATGCTTCTATGCCATACGTGAAAACCAAGCATGACGAACTGATGGATTTTGTGAAGGAACGGCAGTTCTACT
>JAXGGA010017259.1:0-24753 GCA_038373865.1 Uloborus plumipes | reverse complement strand
AAAAGAGCTTTTACTTCCGATTTCATTTTACTAATATACAGCCGAACAACTGTGAACTCTTCATCTACTTTTCCAGATAAGTCACCAGCAGACTATAATAAAATAAAGAAAGCATGATTAAATTCAAATAAAACTGATTTTAAACAGGTTAGTTAATTAACAGGCTTTGATTTTGAACATTTGGAGGCAAAGGATATAAATACACCCAATGCAATTCATATCAAAACAACAAAACTAAAATTAATTTCTCAAAGTCAGCGGTGAGTGATTGCCCTACTGTTGAACCCCCTAAATGAATAAAACTTAAATACATAACATTTAATTTTTCAATTATTTGTAAAAATATTTTTATTCCTTTTAAATTCCTTCATATAAATTTAAAAACAAATAAATAAACAAAATAAATTAGAGACAAAATTTAATGTGAAACTGAAAGGACTAAAATATTTTTTTATGTTAGGAGATTTGTATTAAATTGCACAGTGTACAGTGTAGTCTGCTATATCATATCATATTTAAACAAAAAAGTTAAGCGTTTTCATGTTAAAAGTAGTTTACTGTTTTGATTGAGTAATTACTTGGAAACTAATAGTATAACATTTACTATAAATAAAATCTTATATCCCATGAAATGTCTTAAGATACTTTGTGGAGAAAATATTGAGGAAAAAGTGGGGTGGTGCCTGTAGAGGCTAATATAAGGGGTTAACACACACATAATTTGATTCTCATAACACACTAATTTGGTTCTTAAACCCTTCTTCCCTTTAGAATAGGAATATTTTTTAAAGATTAAACTTCTTTACCTGTAGATAGTTGAATAGCTAGTGACAAAATAATTATCCATCAGGGCATTATTTGATCGCTGAATATTTTTGAAATTTAGGCCTTTTTCAAACGCTGTACTTCTAGTTTCCTAAGTGAGGATTTTTTATAACAAAAGCAATGAAATGCTAAACCAAAAGTTGATTTAAATATCAAACTTAGATGCTTAAATTCTTTTACTTCAATGCTTATACCTCAAATAAAATAATTTTGGAAAAAAATAGAACCGACTTCAGTTGGAAATTGCTCTAAAAAGTAAAAAATAATTTTTTTCTTTGAACACCATCGAAACTACTTTAAAACATAAGTTTTGAAGTCGGCGCAAAAACAATATATAGAATCATACGCAACTACAATTCAACTATATAAAGTTTAATGGATCCAGGTTCTTTAAGAGCATTCGCATACATTTCAATCATTACCACACATTCGTGTTATGGTACAAATATTCTGCTTTTAATTTTCAATGGTTTCCCTGAAAAATGTTGGCAAAACATGGTTAAATATCATTTTACCTATCGTTTTTGCGCCGACTTCAAAACTTATGTTTAAAAGTAGTTTCGATGGTGTACTAAGAAAAAAATTATTACTTTTTAGAACAATTTCCAACTGAAGTCGGCTCTATTTTTTCCCAAAATTATTTTATTTTATTCCTTTTAGTGTAAGTGTACTTATGAAATAAGGTAATGTTTCCATTACGAAACTTCACCTAATTTTCTTAAGTAAATGATCCATAAAATAAACTGTGAAAAAAAAGGAAGACACTATCAACGCGTCTAAAATTTTAAACAATTGACACTAAAAATAATCTTTGTTATTCTCTGGTATTTATTTGTGTACTAGCTTAATCAAAGCCATTTAAATATCAACGGCTTTTCAACTAATTTATATTTCAAAGCAATTCTAGTTTCTCGTTGTTCATAAGATTTTAACACATACTACATACGTTGCCCGCTAATTAGTTTCATGTTTGATTTAGTTAAGCCTTCATTTAAAATTCTCATTATCATTATTATTACAGTTTCATATCAACCACGTTTTGTAACAATGGATTTCATATTTAATCATTTAGGACAAATCGCTTTAAATTCGACTACTTATTAATATTTCATACTTACTCCAGAGAAGCCTTGGTTCAAAATTTTCATCATGATTACTATTAATATTGCTGTTGCGAGGCAACAAATTTTTGCAACAATGGATTGAAAATTTAATCATTTAATGGGGAAATGACATGAAATTTACTGTTTTCCATAATAACTTTTTTTCTAGTGAACAAATATCGTCATATGAGTACATGGTACCTAAGTTACACCATCTCCTATCGATTAAAAAAAAAATCGTCTAAATCGGTTCAGTAAATTAGATGTTATGTGCGAACAAACAAAAAAAAAGCATTATAAGATCTACCCCACCCCTTAAAACCCTCAGTTTTAAGCTATAATGCTAATCTTAAAATAGTATTAAAATGCAATACATAATATGGTATATATAAAGCAGTAAAAAATGACAACAAACATTAAGTAACAAACCACCAAAAACTAAAAAACAAATTTTTTTAGTTTTAGGTTTTTGTCAACTTGCGATAACAATATTTTTGTTCAAGACTTACTAATTTTCCTTAAATGACAATTCCGATTAAGAATTGAAATTACTCAGAAGTCATGTCCACTGACTTAGTTGTATTTTTCACTAAATAAAAGTAGGACAAGTATTCTTGATGTATAATTTTGAAACTAAAATGTTTGAATGTTAATTTAAATGGAAGGATTCAGTTACTAAAAGAGAACACTATATAGTATATTTTCTCACTCTTATATCTGACACATTTCCACCTAAAACCACTCCAATTTCTCCAAGATCTTTCAATAAATTGGTTAACATTTCAGTCATTCTTTTCTTCTGATGCATTGTGTTGTCCTTCAACTGTTGTAGCTCATTCATAGCATTATTCAAACTTGCCTATTAAAAAAAATAAATAAAAATAATATTAACATTGGAATAAAAATTCACTTAGTCTAGTTTAACCTTTAGGAACAGGGCGGTACACATATTGTACCATAAGTCTTTTTTCTTTAGAGGACGGGGTTGAAATTTTCACTCAAACTCTTTAGAGCCGGGGATTTTTTCAAGGTTTCATACGTTTGGTACGACAGTTTATACCTTCTCTTTTCAATTTAAAAGAAATCTGTGGTTCAACTGTCGTACTACCTGGGTCGAAAGAAAAATTTCCAAAAAACAGCCCGGATCCAAAAGGTTAATAAACGAACATTTATAATTTGTTTTCCAGTAATTTAAAATTTAACTGGTAGATAACGTACAAGCGCAAAACAAAGACTGAATGAATTTTGAAAAATAATTGCACTAGCTTTACAAATCAGTTCAGTAGTATGCGTAGTAAGAATAAAAAGAGCAGAAATAGTACACAAACCTGGAGAAACAAAAAAGCCGGTAATATATACTTTAACTGAAATTTTAAATGGAAGATGGATAATTTCGATAAAAATGTTGAAGATAAGTGAAAAAAAATTTTATTTCTCTGAAAATACATGTTTTTAACAGGGTTTCTTTGTGTTTTGACTTGCTCATAAGTTATTGAATGGAGGTTTACTAACCTAGATCTTTGCTGATCTACGTTAATCCATTTGTGCCCAAGTTTTTTTTAACATTTTTTTCAATTTTTATCTGCTTAAAACTCTTACTTGGAATGGTTTACATAAATTTTAGGCTTAAAATATTTCGCCGTTGCCATATTTATTAAGTTATTTAACGTCCTGTTTATGGGATATTTTGCAGAAATGTGAGCAAAATACGACCTTACTTGACTTTACTTTTGCAAAGTAACATTACAGAAGGCATCTGTGATGAATTTTAAGCAAATCATTTAAAAATAGTTTAATTTTATGAAAAATAAGTTCGCAAAAAACCTTACTTTCTGTGGCTACCCATGCTGGATCGTTGTTTGAGTAATTTGTCTGAAAATAGCTGTCAAAAAATAAACTCTGATGTCCAAATAGTGGCTCTAACTGCTTTTTTCAAGAAGAAGGACTATAACTTGTGAAAAACAGCTTTAGTAAAATGATCTACCCATTACAGGTTTCTGTATGCAGTAACTAACAAGCGTTCCGTTTTTAGGCTACTGGGCATAAATGGGTTAACCTACATTTTGTAGATTGAAACTGATCAATTTTAACCAACAAAATAAATATTAACAAACATTAAGTTTATAATAAGCTTGCAAAAATGTATATACTTCCTTTTTCTACCATTAATTTGATACAGAGCTAATATTTGTAACAGCACAGTACATTCATAATTCTTTTCGTAAAATTATTTAAAAAATAAACAACATTTATATTAAAAAAAAAAAATAGCATGGATTTTGATCTTCGAATATCATTTTTTGTGCGTAGTGTCAATTTCAACTTTCAGCTTTAATGCATAAGTTTGCTAAAAAATGTTAAATTAAGATATTTTTAAGCAATGAAAATACCAGAAGTATTAAATAATAATTGAGATATAACTATATACAGTATAGCAAATGCACCCACAGCTCGATCATATAGCATCCTAAGACTGCAGTTTCGCCCTTATTATGGGCTCCTCAGTTAGGAATTGCATATATACAGTATATTTAGTCTTACTAAAACACAGCATAAGACCAAATGTGCAGTATTTAGGAAATTACTTTTTATTTTATTAGTGTAGTAACCTGGGTTGGATATGCAATTCACTTTTCTTACATTAAGAATGCGGCGGTGCTTAAGAACTGTGACAACGGCATACAACTTATTTTAACCAATATAAACATATCTATCTGTACGTCTATTTATATCTATCCTATTTATGTCTGAATTTACCTATCTTTATATTTATCTCTGTAATTATCTATCTCTATATTTACCACTACATTTATTAATCTATATTTTTGAATTAATTTCAAGAATACTTTGAAAACTTTATATCTATCCATCTAAGTACATTTATTGCTGTCTATCATTTTACCGATTTGTTTTAAATGATCATATATTTTCTAGATTTTTTTAACTGCAGAATCAGAACTAATTATGAAAGCAATTGAATTTTATGATTGTTTTCAATGTGAAGCATTGTTCACAATGAAAAGTAGGATACAGGTAATTAAAATGTTACCACTAGTCAATTCTGGAATACATTAACTGAACTATAATCCAGTGGTAAAAATTCACTTGGTGTTTGTTTTTTCTCATAAATGCCAATCTATGAGTTTGAAACACAAGATAAATGAACACAACATTTAAATACCACACAAATCCAAAGCATTTTTATATTCAAACAAATAAAAGGCCATGGGAGATAGGGCATATTACACAGCTGAAAAGCAAGACATGCTGTATCAATAACATTTTATGCAAAAATACTTAAAAGCTCATATACAAAGGTTGACAACTTTTTATCTTTTAAATTAGAACTACGAAAACGTGATGAAGTCCATTTAATGTTCATTCCAATATTTTACAACAACCATAAACATTTGTTGATATATTCAATTCCAAAATTGATTTACCTGCTTTTGACTAAGATCTTCACTAAGTGCCTCAAAGTCTCTATTTTTGGTATCTACTTCTTGTGATTTCTGATCATAATTTACAGCTAGTTCTTCCAATGCTTGCAAAACTTCCTTCACTTCTTCTTTGGCAGATTCATTCTCTTGCTGCATGCGAGTCATTTCATGCTGCACAGATTCATAATCTCTGCGGATTGAAGAAATAAGCTGGAAAAGAAAAAAGCAAATGAATAAAATTGCAAATTTCTATAGTATGTTGAATGGAAATTAAATGAAACATCAAATGAATTTTCAACAAAATGTTAAAGAGATACCAATAGTTAAGTTTTACTGCTAAAAAGGCATCAATTAGCTAACGACATTTTAATTGTTTCCAGAAGATTCACTTTCTAATTTTTAAGATGGATGAGACAATAAGAATAAAGAAAATATTTTAGTCTCAAAAAAGGAAGAACTAGGAAATGAGTTTTAAAAAAACCTGTTGGACAACATGTGAATCATTGCGCATTAAAAAAAGCTAACAACTCTGATATTAGATGTCTATAAAATAGTAAAAATTATCAATTATAAAATGTTTAAACTAGGCTTAATTTATTTGTGCTAAAGATACTACCTGATTAATAGAACCTTGATTTTTTATACTTCATTACATAACTTTATTATCAAAAAAATTACAGTTGGTTTCCTGTTAAAAAACTCTATTTAACGACTTTCTCTATTTGAAGACAACTTTTCACAATACCACTCTCCACAGAAAAATTCTGTTTAAGGACGTTTTTTGTGGTTGTTTGAAAATCGTTAAATAAAGAGTCAACAGTATGTCAAATATTTTAATTTCAACGGGTATGCATCTGCTCAACTAATTGTAACATTTTTTTAAAAAAACCAAAGTTCAACTTACTTCTTCCTGCTCAAGCATTTGCTCTTTTAATTTTTCAATCAGCTGACTCTGCCTATCTATCTCATCATCCTTCTCATCTAACTGTGCATACAGTCGCATGCGTTCCTCTTCAAATTTGACTCTTTCATCGTTGCCTACTGGCTCAGATGACACTTGTGGTATTGTGGCAGGAATATTTGTGACTGACGATGTATCACTGAGAGATAACGTACTAGCTTCGAGATCTTTAGTAAGTAACTGCTCATCTTGCGGAACAGATTCCCCTGCAAAGAAGTTGATTTTGAGACATGAAAATGTTGCTTGTTAGTTTAAGAAGTGAATTTTTAGATTATTTTTATGAGAATATTTGGCTCAGCACTGACATCATCAATGTATCAATAGAATTATTATTAACACATTCGTTGCTGAGAAATTGCCACTTTGACAAATTTTTCAGGAAACATCTGTTAAACTATACTGATTAAAGAGTAGAAACTTAGTAAACATCATGTGCTGGCATGTGGGGGGCAGCAAATGTGTTAAAAAGAGTGAAATAAAATAAAGCAACTACGCTATAAATGTGTTTCTGACAACACGTATCAAAAGCAAACATATGTGTTTAGAACATAATTGAACAATATACTTAAATGTAAGAGTGGGAATAGTTAAAATTTTCTTTTTAAAAATATAAGATCAAAATAAAAGAAAGAATGCGCAAACATTCAAACATAAAAAAAAAATTTAAAAAAAAATAAATAAATAAAACTATTATTGAATCAAGGTTTTAAATGAATCACTTCATTAGAAAAAAGAAAAAGAAACTAAGAAAGATCGGAAAGAATAACTTCCAGAGAAATCTAGGTGTGAAATAAAAAACATTTTTTGATCTCAAAGTGAGACTAGCGACTGCTTATTTCTAACACTACCAGAATCTTTAAAAATTGATTTAAAAGTCTTGAAAGAATAGGCAAATAAAAAAGAAAATAATAATCACTCAACCTCATTAATATCACTCACCATTTCTCCAGCGATTAAGTTCTGCTTCAGCCCTTGACAACTGATTTTTGAGCTTCGCCACCTTTTCCTTTTCTTTTTCCCACCTCCGTTTCCACTCTTCAGCTGTAAGCTCTTCATTCACAATCACAGTATTCTTGATTGTCTTAGCTCTAAAACAAATATTGAAAGGTTATACATGTTTCAAGTAAAAAATTCTGAAAGATCCACTTAACAATACACATTTTTGCAAGCTCAGCAAAACAAATGCGGAGCACTGCTGGTGTTCAGCAGTGCTAACAAGTAAGAATTTATGCGTAATTTTAAAATGGAGAGAAAAATAAAAATAATAAAAAACATCATATGATATAGTATTAATTTTTATGCATTCATAATGGATGTAAAAAATAATACATTAGGTCACAAGCATCATCAGTAGGACATATTAACTATAAAATAATGTTCAGCTGAACAATGATTTAATTCTCAACATTAAATATTTTAGAACAGTTACTTTTTATTAAAGTTCAGGCCTATTTATTTGTATATGAGAACCTTGCAGTCAAAACAAAATGTAAGTTTACGATTGATAATAACAAACTTAGAATACTTTGAAAATTTTTTGAATATCATATCTTAATGCTTAATAATCATTCCTATTTTAAGCAGGGGGCAATAAATTCAAAGGTATTGGAAAACATTGCTGATGCTTTATCAGTGGTTATTGCAGATGGTATTGGCATTTAATTTAATTGGAGATACTTTAGCAATACCACTGCAAAATCATACATAAATGCTAGGTTTTAAATATCAAACAGAATACTTTTCATCAACAAATACATTGACAAGCAAGCTTTGAAAAGAATACATAACATAGACAAAATAAATAAAACCAATAAGTATGACAAGTAAAGTACATGCCCAAATATATCCAGTATTTTTAAAAAAACAAAAAATTCTATTTAGCTTGAAATGTACAATTGAATGCTGCTTTAAAAAAAACATATTACACAGTTTTCTTTTTTGGTTTGGGAGGGGGCAGGAGGCTCTTCAGTCTTCATAACTGTTTCATTGCTGCCTTTTATTTGTGAGTCTCAACTGCCAGTTTCGCTCACATTTATTTCCAATGATACATATATTCTTGTCAAAGTTCAAAAATGTTTCAAGGTTGCAAAACACAGTGGAACTTATGTAATTTTCACTAAAGATTAAACTTAAATGTTTTAACACATTTTAAACAATGACAAATGAGACAGTAAGAAACAAAGGAGTAGACAAGAACTTTCTAAAGTTTTGACTAAAATTGTACAAAATTCAAACCTTTGGTAGGCTTTCATTATTTTTTTTTCTCTAAATCATGTTGCACAGCAGAGCCTACCAGACTTACTAACACTATCCATTGCTCCTCCAAAACAAATGATAATTTTCTACCATTTGTACTAACTATCTATCAATTAAAATAACTGCCACTCACATCCCTTAGCTTCTAGGAGCTTCAAATTATAGGGTTGATAAAATAATGTGATATTAAAATATTATTAATGAAGTACACAAACAATAATTAGTTTACCTCCTTCCAAACTCTAGGGTTGATTTTGTTTCCGACTCATTATAGGATGCAGGAGAACAGCAAATAATAATAGTTGTGCGAGAATTACCACCTAAACTTTCCTGAAGAATTCGAGTTAATTTACTGTCTCTGTAAGGAATGTGGCTTTTCTGAAATAGAATAGAAATAACACACATATAATGCTAGATAAGAAGCTTTAGCAAGTACACATACTCAAAATTAACTATCAATACATTTTTTAAAGAAAATTTAAATGCCACAAACAAACTTAAGTGAATGATATTCCATGAAAACTTACATTGCCATCAGCTAATGCTGATATTACATTTCCTAAGGCTGATAAAGACTTATTAATATTTTTTGCTTCATCTAACACCATTCCTTCAGCACCTGTTTTGCTAACCTGTCAACAAGAACACACAAATATTTTGGATAAGTTCAAAAATAAATAAAAATTAAAACAAAAATATCATTTTAGAGTGTTAAATTACAAGAGCATATATATATATATATATATATATATATATATATATATATATATATATATATATATATTCTTTTTTTTTTTTTTGAATTATATAACATTTGCTGGAAAAAACTAAAATTTAAAAAATAATGAATCAACATGACACTTTGAATTAATCAATTGGTGTTTATTTTTTTTCAGAAAAATGTTAATTGAATTAATTGAAATAGCAAATCATACCTTTTCACTACCAGCTAAATCTACTAAGTACAATTTCCCACTAAGCTTCTTTTGGTTTTCTAAGTTCTCTTGCTTTACATTTATTAGGAAGACACTGTGACTGCGAGAGCTGTGCTCATTCATATCTAGAAGAAATTTTAAAACATCAAAATATTTTACATTTCATGTCCCTATTATTAAGAATATTGCATGACCATTAAAACAATATTTACTGATGTAATAAAATATATTGGTGAGCAGTTCATTTATATGCATCTTTCCAGGATGCGAATTTGCCAATACAGAATTTATAAATTACGATTAGTATTGCTAACCTAAAAACTTGTGTTCACATGGAAAACTAGCATGTTTATTAACACGAGTAAATGTTTAATACAGCCCTGACAAACAAATTTCTTACAAGTCACTTTGATAATGAATAACATTATAGCCGGTTACATTTTTGATAAACATGTTTTTAATGATTGTAATACAAATACAAAGTGAATAACACTTCACTTTTACAATATCAATTAATTAAATTAATGCCCAAGTCTCAATTAATGAAGTGTTCATTTATTTTTTTATTTACTTCATTCTCTAACAAAACTATTTTTGTTTGAAATTGCCCATCTTAGCAGGCTTAAAAAATTAAAACCAGTTAATGCTGTATGTAATGAACCCTTTGGGAAAAAAAACGTTTCACAAACACATATGGATAGAAAAGTACTATAACTATAGTTGGGGCAAACCTAAATTGGCAGTGAACGATATGCCTAGACTAGTAAGATTCCATCCCACGGAAATAGTTCATCTGTAAATCATTAGTAGCTATAAAGCAGAGAGTAACCGCCCCTAAGCAAGGGCTAAGGCAAGAACATGCAATACACCACCAAGTCGGCTATTTCGATCCATGGACTGCAGTTTCGTGTTTATTATGCGCTCATCAGCATGGAATACGAATACCCTCATCAGGGTAGGTACGGTGGTGACTGGTGGGGTTTAAATTAAATAAATGGAATACGAAATTATCCGAGTTGGAGGCAAAAATCCTCTTATAAAGCAAAGACAGCCGAAAAAAACTCGTAGCTAATGTGAAATTAGAACACCAGCGAGCGACCGCACTTGGTACTGTACAACTCGTAAATTTTTTAAGGCAGAGCTCAAGGTATAAAGCAGGGAGTAACCGCCCCTAAGCAAGGGCTAAGGCAGGAACATGCAATACGCTAGCTACTTCAATTAATAACAATAACTGCTCACACAACACATCACCTAAACATAATGCTTTTATTGTAATAGATTAGTGATTTTGAAAAAAGAGACAGCAAAAATTTATACCTCATTTTAGAAACTTGAATTAACACTATATATATTGGAAAATCTTCGGAGTTTTTATCTTTTAAGAAATTGTCTGTATAATAACAAAAAGTGTATTCATATAAATTTGATGGCCAACTTTAACAAAAGATATATTGAAGTGAACTTACTAGTTACTGCAATATGCCTATTTGATTTCCCTTCATCTATAACTTCCATTACCTCTTCTGGACTTGTAACAAATCTTTCCGTTGCTCCCTAAAAAAGTAATATATAAGAAATAAAAAATAAAATTAAAAAAAATTAAAAAAAATTTAAAAACATACAACTAAAAATACTATAAACAGAATAATTAAAATCACTTTTCAATCCAATAAAAATTAATAGCAATTTGACAATTTATTTTGGAACTGTACTTTTACACAGGTCAGTTACTTCAAGTTTTTCCAGGGGGGGGGGGGTCAAAGGGTGCAAACACAATGCAATGTCTTGGAAAACAACAAAAACCTCGCCCACTTCTTTGTAAATACATTGATTTCTCAAAGCCGGGGGGGGGGGGGGCACTTGACCCCCCCCCAAAATGAAGGGGCCTGCTTTCTCAGGAAATCCACTAAAACCACCTTACACGAACACTTGACTATTCTCAATTTATTATTCAATCCGAAATTATCCTAATTTACTTACATAGGCACTAAACAATTCCTTAAATTTAAAAAAGAAATAAGATTTTAAGAGACATTACATTTATCCATTCAAACACAAGTATTTTATTCTAATAGTTGAAATTGACATCTCCCCCCCCTGGAAACTACCCCCCTGGCACTTGACATCCCCCCCCCCTCATCAAATGAAGGGGCCTGCTTTTTCAGGAAATCCACTAAAACCACCTTACATGAACACTTGACTATTCTCAATTTATTATTCTATCCGAAATTATTCTAATTCACTTACATAGGCACTAAACAATTCCTTAAATTTAAAAAAGAAATTACTTGACACTTGACTATTCTCAATTTATTATTCTATCCGAAATTATTCTAATTTACTTACATAGGCACTAAACAATTCCTTAAATTTAAAAAAGAAATAAGATTTTAAGAGACATTACATTTATTCATTCAAACACAAGTATTTTATTCTAATAGTTGAAATTGACATCTCCCCGCCCCCCTGAAAACTACCCCCCTGGCACTTGACCTCCCCCCCCCTAAATGAAGGGGCCTGTGTTTTCAGGAAATCCACTAAAACCACCTTACATGAACACTTGACTATTCTCAATTTATTATTCTATCCGAAATTATTCTAATTTACTTACATAGGCACTAAACAATTCCTTAAATTAAAAAAAAAAAAATAATAAGATTTTAAGAGACATTACATTTATCCATTCAAACACAAGTATTTTATTCTAATAGTTGAAATTGACACCCCCCCCCCTGAAACCAAACTACACAACTTGAAAAACATTTAATCATTTCGAATATTTAGAACATAATGAACTACTTTTCTAAAAATCACAATAAACATTTTGTAACTTACCTTAACATAAGGTACTCTATTTTTGTCTTCATGAACAGACAAATTTGTTTTAGAAACTAAAAATAGAAGAACATTTATGAGGAAAAAAGCAATTTTTCAGTAACATATGTTATGCATAAATAAACATAAATGTCATGCCCAACTCACCATCTAGTAAATCCCTGATTTTATCCAAATAAATTTCGAAATAGGAAACCTATGAAGAAAAACAAATCATTAATTAACAAAGCATCTAAATAAGACATTTTAAAAAAAAGTTTCATTAACAGTAAAGCCTTCAAGTAACATTTCAAACCAGAGTTCATGATTTTCTTAATGAAAAAAAAAAAAAAAAAAATCACTCACAAGCACAAAAGGGGGTGGAGGAGAAAGGAGCTGAACTCATACTGATTCCGTGCATCCTGGGGTGCATTCATAAATTTTTCGATTATGAATAAAAGCATTTGTTTGCTGCATTAAATGTCACAACATTCTAAGAATTTTTTTCAACCTACACATAATTGTTTTTCTAATTAAAAAAGCAGTCAAAATGACTGCTTGTGCAATCTAGTACTTAATGTTTTTTGGACGAGATTTTTTTTAAATAAATGTTTGAAGTTGAGTAAAAAATAGGTCAAAAATTAATGTTAAACATCTTGTATGAAACAAAAATATTAAAAAAAAAAAAGCAGTACCAGAACGAATTCTGGTCCTGCTTTTCTGTTTCAGTACTATACGAGAATCAATAGCACTTGTGGCATTCCTCATAACTGTGTTGAAAGTAAAAACTACTGACTGTAACTTCCAAAGATCTAAAGATAATATAGGTTGGGTGCCATGTTACTTCACATGTGAATTGTGAGTTAAGAATGGGAAGTATCACGCTTAGAGAAAATGACTACCACCCAGTTTCAAAATTTAGAAAAGCTATACTGGTGAGCTGAAGTTCAATAATTCTAAGCTTTGCTGCTTACTACATAATTTGCTAACATTAATAGCGAGAGAAAAAAAGTGCAGCAGCTGTACAACTGGGAGCTCTTATGCAAATCAAGCCATGATTATTTCTCACAAGATTTGTGAGCCAAATATTATTTTAACTATTATTAAAAATCTAAATTTATTTGGCTGATGTATTACATGTACTTGAGAAAGAACAGGATAGCCCCAAATACATAACAAACAGTTGTTCTTATAGGCAGCAATGTATTTTCTTTTAATGTCATTGAAATTGGTTTCATAGGGGCAACTTTTAATATAAATATTTAATAGAAGAGATAAAGGCAAAATCTTTTGAAATTGATTTTTACACTTTTTTTTCTGAAGGTTTTATGAAAAGTAAATTAGTAAAGTGTCTTGTTCTTGCAGAGCTCTTTTTTCCAGAAAATCAAAGCTACATTCAAATTCTTGCATATAAGATTCTAAATTTAAATGATTCTAACAACTTTTAAGACAATTATTTGAACACTTTAACTGCAAAGTGCAATAGAAGTTTCACTTTTTCTTTTTCTCTAGGACAGTGCAAATTAATGTATTTTCTGTTCTTTTTTGAAATTCCCATATTAGCACCTACATTTTTGTTCAGAAACTCACTGGTGTGAATGCCAAGGATATAACACGTACAAAAAGAATATATGTTTTTTTCAGTCTAACCTCATTAAAACAAACTCCCAAAAGCCTTCAAAATCAGTTAGTCTTAACCGTAATTCATCTTATCTGAAGAACAATACACTACAAACCATAAGGCGGGGATCTGAAAGGTAGTTTGTCTAATCAGAAATTTGTTCTAAAATTTGTTCTAAGCTAAGCATGTTCAAACTAAAGACGTTAAACTTTATTTTGCAACTCTACTGTTAATCTGTTGGTTCTCCAACTTATGCTCTTTTGAGCTTTAATCTGAATGAATGTACACAAGTATTTTCAGCAAAAATGTACAATAATTAATAGAACTTTTTACTAAAATGATTTGTTGAAGGATAAAAATTATGAAATGAATGCAAAAGCAAAATCTTACTTTGATGTGGAACTCTATATTTTCATCCATAGAATAAATATGATTAAATATGTCATTAACAATTCGAGGAATAATACCCTGATGAGTAGGATCACCAAGCACCCCCTGCATAAAAAAAGGATGTATTTACTAAATAATAAAAAACTAGGAATTTATATTAATATTACATTTAATCAATATTTCAAGAACAATAATATGGAGAAAAAATTATTTTTTAATGAATAATTATTTAATTCCACAATTTGACACTTAAAAATACATATAAATAAACAAAATATCAAAATAAGAATATCTCACCTCCATTGTATGTGTTTTTCCACTGGAAGTTTGCCCATAGGCAAATATTGTGCCATTGTACCCCATGAGGACATCTATAAAAATAAATATAAATAAATAAATAAAGGTCAATTAAGGCAAGTCTGCATATGATTCTATTTGTTGGTTTGATTGAACTTATGAGCACAAGAGACATAAATCACATGAGGAGACATAATTGCACAAAATATCAAAATAATATTGGAAACCTGAGCAAGAAAGAAAGACATTCGTAATTTTTCTATAAATTAAAATAAAACATGGTTGAAACAGAAAACAAATTTAATTTGAAAGTTTAAAGTATGACTTGAAAAACACCTTCGCTCAGATCACCACTTTACTCCATAATACCAGTTAAAACAATACAAAATGCTTTAACTGGTCAGAATTGTTTGGACAGCCGAAAATTACAGATAAAAACATTCCTGAAGTAATAATTTGCTTAAATTTATACTAAATGCCTTTTTCAATGCTAGAAATCATTGTAGAAAGCAAAATATTTAAAAAATACTATGAATGCTTTGCCACAATTACTAAAAATTAAAAAAAAAAGGCCATTGTTAAAAACTGGACAAAAGTATAAGGACAATGAATGTTTTAGCATCAAACAGGCTTAATAACTACATCCTTCTCAATCACTTTTTTTCAAAGCAGACATCAGAAATTCGAAAGTACCTGCAAAACATACTTGGAAATTTTTATCCAGGTCTTTTTTGATGGTGGACATAACTTCTCACTTGTTTTGATATGGAACAAAGATTATGTCCTTCTGGTGCCAGAATACTCGGGCTTCTGTGTGGTCGGTCAAGCAGTTTCACTAAATTATAGATTTAGCACCAAACGTATGGTTTGAGAAATTTTCCGTTTATTTAAGGCCAGTAATGCCCAACCTTTTTTTCACCTGAGGGCAGCACTTCATTTTTAAATGAACTTTGCAGGCCTAAACACCAAGGGTGGGTCTAAAAATGTTTCAAGGGAGGGACAATTGGTTTTATTACGTGTCCTTTAAACATGCTGACCTCATAGGTTTTGGACTTCAATTGCAAAATGTATCCCGAGGAGAGCCCTTAATCTCCCTTCTGCTGGCATCAATGAGAATCTAAAACTTTCTTTTTCGAACTTCAGTATTGAAAACTTTCTAGCAGAGAGTCCCTCAAGGGAGGAGCGATTGCCCCTCCCTTGTATCCACCCCTGTGAGAAAACTTAAAGGAAAAAAATATATCCGTGGAAAAATACAGAAAAGGAAAAAAAAATAGGTAGGGGAGAGTGGTAATAAAATAAATGGGCCAATTCTTGGTTTTAAATTTTTGTAATTTTTTCTAATACTTTTTTTTAGATTGAAATTGGCTCTTTAGTTACTGAACTTATTTGGTTATCTAAAAAAGTCATAAAAATTGGATTAGAAAATCTCTATAATGAATGCTAATAGAAAATAAAAATATAGAAATTTGGAACATTCATCCCACCCAAGGGCTGAATGGGCCATTGAAGGTGATGAACAGTGAACACTAAAGGAATTCAATGAAAACATGTGGAATGAGGAATTAATCTTTTATTTACTACATAAGACAAAATGAATCGCACTTGACATGATATGATACAAAACCATACTGAAATAGAAAGAAATATGAAACTTAAGTTACCAAGAAGGAAAATTAAATTGTTCTGTGAGGAATATAATATAGATCCGTAAAAATAGATAGAAAGTGGAGATGTGTGTGTGTGAGTATTGCATCACATTATTCAGAACTTAGGAGTAAGGAAAGAATCAAACTTAAGTTTATAAATTTTTCTTAAAAAATTCTCATGAATAAAAAAAAAATACAAGAAAAATGTTTATCAATTTCATTTCAATTACTCTTTTAAATTCTATATATATTTTAATAAATAAAATTTCAATTGCTTTTAAAAAATTCAATGTTATCATTGACGAAGTTGATAATAAAGAAGAATTATTACCTGAATTGAATCACTCACATCAGATCCAAAAGTGGTAGGTGTGATCAATAACGATACAGTTCATCTTAATCATTTATAGAATTTCACTTATGGGGTTAAAATGTTCAAATTATTTTTTAGAAATTACTATAAACCTATTCTAACAAGACAGTAATCTAAATCCATAAAAGCCAGTTTTGTATCATATTAAAGACAAAAAAAAAAACATATTTTGGTGGCCCATCCATAACAATGATATAGTGGTCCATTCAGAAATACCTATACTGCCGTGCTAATCACAAAAAGTCGTATCAGCACTGTTTTTACAAAATTGAGTTATCATCACCAGGTGGATCTTTTTGAGGTATTTTACCAAAATATAAAATTATATGGTCATTTGAGAACGGGAAATATTTAAAGAAATATTCTGAAAAAGCTTCATCTGAATCAAATACATGGTGGAGCAAAACTTTTAAAGAGCTTTATCTCAGTTTGAGCTCGACTGCAGATACCACTTTTGCGCTTAGCACGGCAGTATACTTCTGGAATATATTTAGATTTCTTTGATATATTAAATTCAAATAACATCAAAATACATCTTAAAATTAGTTTACAGATATGGAAAGACATCAGTCTCATATGAACTCTTGTAAGATGTGGTCAAATTTTCTATAAAAAAACCTTGCTTTTTGTAAAACATATGTAAACAATTAGAACACTGCAGCCAAGTTTAATTCCTGTCGATCTTTGCTTTTTGGACATTATTATTATTTTTACAAGCACAGAAACAAAAGACAGTGCAACTAGATCTGTCATTCATTTAGTCCAGAACTCTGAAGGACCATTCATAAACAGTTACCTATCTAATTCAGCTTGTAGTAGGGGGGCTACGGGAAAAGAAACTGCATTTTGTGATAAAAGCATGAAACTTGGTAGGTTTGTAGACAATGTATAAAAAAACATTTTTAGAAGGGGAGCCAATAGGAAATCCCCCCAAACCCCTCTTAGCGGCCATTTTTGGTCCAAAACTAGAAATAGCGCATTTTTGTAATTATTATTATTTTCTTCTTAAATCATCGGCTATGTCATTACATAGGCGTTTATTGTATTTTTTATCGTTTAAAGCTCCACTTAGAGACTAATTTTAAAAAGCACAACCCAAAAATGCTTTTTTTTTTTAGCAAATCGATATTTTTTAAGAATAAATTCATGAAAGTGAATTCCCTCCCCCCATAAATGCATTAATGGTTAAAGAATGTAAATATACATTAAATAAATGTTTAAAAAAAGTAGGGTGCCGGTTATCCGGATCCTAATTGACCGAACCGTCCAATTATCCGGTCATGATACCTCTCATTTTTATGACTAAGCACATATCATCGAAAATGTTTCCCAAGGGTGCAAAAGCATAAGAACTTGAGGGAAAAGTTAATGTCAAGATAGCATGATTCTACCAAAATAAAATTTAAAGTTTCAATTTCAGAAATTTTAAAGTTTTAGTTTTAAATTTATTTTTCCTCTAATTTTTATTATTGTTGCCGTTGCTGATTTTTTTTCTTCAAATATGGTAGTTCATTAGGTGGCGAATATTTTCCAGTGTGTTTATCATTGGTAACATGTGTCATTGTTCATATGTTCCCGTAAATGCTATTTATATGGATCGAGATTAGGAAAGATGCTCATATTTTTATGAGTTACGGTTTCTCATAGTCTTATGGTTTTACATGTTCAAAAGTATTGTTTTAAATGCATTTATTTTAATTTTGCTTAAGTGTTAAAGTTTAAATGGTAAACTTCAATGGTTAAAAATTTAAATGGCATGGTTAAAGCTTTAATGGTTCAAAAGTTTAAATGGCAACCAGGGGTTATGTTTGGTGAAAACCACAGGAAATGTTGCTTTTACCAAAATTATTACAACAGATATTTACTGGATTAAATTTATTTTCTGTTCGAAATTAACTCCAAAAAAATCTATTGTGCCCTGCAGCAACTTTAAATATATCAGTCTTGTACTGAGGTTATGAAACAATGTTCGAAATTCTGTCAAAACAGGCAAAAATTAGGTAATTATCAGACTTCGTAAATGTAGGTAGATTTAAATTTGAAGAATTATTTGTATCGGAAAAATTTAATGAAAAGAGGGATAAGTGGCATAACTCTTTTATCTTGAGGTATAACAGTGCAAAAGTCAGAAGAGCTGAAGAAAGAAAAAGAAAGGAAAACTTTGAAGAGTGCCACATAAGTAAACATTTTGAAGAGGCTTCAGTTCAGCAGAAGAGAAAGAAATGTACTTCATCCTTTCCAGATTTGTGTTTCTTTTCTGATAAGCCTGGTGAAAATAGACAGGAGTTACATCTAGTTCTGACGAAATCAGTTGACAGAAAATACGAAATTGCGTGTTAGTAAAAGCAGACAGTACGCTCACTGCTGAGTTGGCGCAAGCTGACATAATAGCTCAAGAATGGAAGTACCACCGTACTTGCATTCGTAAAACTTTACTTGTAAAACTTTATCACTCGTGAAGGACAGCAAATGATTGTTCTGAGGAAAATATTTATTCACGAATTGAATTAATTGCCCTACACCGAGTAATATCTTACTTGCAAAATCTTAGAGTCAACAAAGGTGATAAGTATCCAATTTTCAGAATATTCGTTCGACTAAAATATTATTCTGAAGGAATAGAAGACTTATGCTACAACACAATTTATCAATCGAAAATAAATTTGCTAATGATGTTGACAGTACCGGGCTTAGAGCAAAGATATTATCACACTTCGAACATGGACATATGCATGCAGAGAAATCAGGCTTTGAATATGTTTTAGTTTGTAAAGGTAAGTGAATCAATATGTGTCTCCAGTACTAGCAGTTTCGAAGATGCTGTCGCAAGTGACATGATAGTGAATTCCACTAGGACATGCATTTTAAAGTAAAGTGTCATCGTCGAAGGCGGATTTGAAGAGTCAGCAAGAAGCTGTTGATCCTCTTCTTCCGTCCTTTTAAATAACTTGTTATATGGTACTTGCAATATTGATGGTCTTCCTTCTCAACCATTACTTGCAATTTGTCAGTTGTATTTAATATGCATATATATATACTTCAAACAAATTAACAAAGCAAACTATCAAGCATCAAGTAAACAAGGAACAACTAATACCTGTTTATTTGGCCATTAAAGTATACGAACAGACTAGAAGAAAAAGTCTTGTTGACATAATGCATATTTTGGAACTTTTCATTTCTTACCCAAGGCTTCTAAAGATTTCTACTGGACTCAGCAAAGCATCAGTTAAACAAATCGATAAATATAAAACTACATTTCCCTCACATTTCAGGATCTTTGTTTTTACACCGGCCGCGCACGATAATTTTTATTATAACACTAGTAGTACAGCAAATAAGGACTCTTTCCATATAACAAGCACTTCAATGTTTCAGCATGCGCCATTTCAGCAGCAAGGCTCAAAAATTCCTCTTGTATTTCCCGAAATACCATCTTCTAAAAAGGTCGCTCTGTTACCACATCAGGTATATCATTATTTGTAAATCCAGCATATCTTTCATCACAATCTAATTTTGATGGATTAAATAAGTCAGAAATGCTTTTCATAGAAACTAAATCAACAAATGAATTCTTGAAAGAGGTGAAATGTCTTAAGCGAATTTACGTCATGCAAGTGTAAAACAAACTGCTCTCAAAAACTTGTTGGTGCTTCAAAAATGGACTGTGTGCATCAATGTGTAAATTCTGCAATGGGAAATGTTGTATATCTATGTAAATTACTAGCCAGTTCAATTACGTAAAATCAGCTTGTATATATAGCCATTATACATAATCATTGTATAATGTATACACTAACCTGCTCAGATTTATATTGAAATTCAGTTGTTTCTTTTGTTATAAAGGGTTACTTTTCAATAACAGCACAATATTATAAGTAGTAGAGATGTTGCTTAATTAACACAGCACTAAACTTTTTATTACAGCAATTATTTTTTTCTTCTCTCATCTTTTAGAATTAGAGAACAAACTCCTCAAATCGTTTAATGAGAAAAAAAACTTGAAATTTGTTTTAAAGCTTTTTCTGTAGAATTTCGCAGATGTATAAAAATATGATCGTGCCTCCCCCTCCCCCCTATTTTATAGGTGCAAGCGTAACTTATAATCCTGCTGAATGTGAGTGAAATTTCCATGACATTGCGCATTTTTTTCCAAAATGTTTGAAGTTTTTTTATTACTGTTTTTGTCCATAAAGAAAACTGGTTTTATTTTAATTAATCAAAGATAAATATTCATTCTTAAGTAACAATTCAAACGGTTTTTTTTAAGTTTTGAAAAAGTACTAGCTTTGCTTATGATTTTTAATTTCTGTTTTTATTTTCAGTTTTGCAATACATTTTTATGAGTAAGTCTTAAAAAATATGCTCGGGTTTTCCAAAGTTTCGGATTTTTGGGGTTCGGATTGCTGGGATTTTAATGCAACTCAATTGTTTTTCTTTAATATAGTGCTTTCAAATACATAGTTGGACACCCTTAAACCGGCCCCTGAAAACAATTTGGAAGATTTTGATCAATTTCAGTTTTTCAGAAAAAAAAACGAATTTTTAATGAGTACTATTAAAATTAATCGGTTTTAAGCTATTTTGACGGCTTTCTAAAATTTGCTTAACATAATTCAACTCTAATAAGATGATAAAAAAGGTGTTTTTTGAAAAAGAAATAAGAAAAGCAATTTCGGAATTTTTGACCAAAAATGGCCGCCGGAGCGGTTTCGGTGGGGATTTTGGAATGGCTCCCCTACTAAAAATGTTTATAAATACATTGTCTACATGCATACCAACTTTCATGCTTTTATCACAAAATGCAGTTTCCGGCTATATTTTGGACCATAGCCCCTCTACTATTGGTTGCAATTTGAGGTGCAGGAAGTTCTGCACTTTGAACTGCAAACACTTTCCTCTTTTCAAAGCTAGTACCTAGTGTGGTATGAAAAAACAAGTAAAATGTATAACACAAATTTTATTTTTTTAAACTGAGTTGTCCCCATAACTTTGCCCATATCAAACAACACTGGTATTTAAAATCAAAATGTATTTTCTGAATATACTATGTAATTTACAAAGTGCTTGATTTACCATTTGTTTCCAGGTATTAACTTTTAAAGGCAACATTTCACAACATAAAGTTAGCGAAAACATCAGAAATAACACTTCACCTTTGACAATGGCTTTAGCTGCTTCATTGTATACTTTATCTTGCGTTGCATTAGGCTTAAATATTTTATCAAACATATACAATTTGTTCTGAAAAGAAACAAAAAAATATATTTCACTCTATTTTTTAATAAAATCCACTTTACAAAAAGAATTTGGATAATTTTCAGAATAAGTTGTTTTCTTACAGATTACAAGTACTTTTAAAAAACATGGGTGTCAACTATAGAAAGGGAAGAAGGAAGGCAACTAAAGTCTTCCTAATGAGACTGTCAGCCTCCTCCATCAAAACTACAACAAAGAAATAGGTTTAAAAGATATTTCCGATTTAAGGACTTAACACAGAATAAATATAGTTTGCATTTTAAAAAATACAAATTTTGAAACGAGATGGCATGAAAATATAAAAACAAAATTTTATTTTAAAAAAACCATGAAAACTACTTGCTTTGATGTAAAGAGCATTGTAGCTATGTAAAGAGCATTGTAGGTAAAGGATGCAGAGACCTTTTACTTCCTTTTGGTATTTAAAACAGACACTTAGACAAATATAAAACAAGTGATAATTTGCAACAGGCTCTGGGTCTAGTAAGACTAAGTGCTAGTCTGAGCCAATTTACCCATCCCCATTAAAAATCACGAGCTCTTTTCAAATTATTCACTTTGATAGAAGTAACAGTTAATTCAAGAAACTAATCCAAATGATTCCAATCCCAGGGTAGAAGTAAGCCCATGTCAGTCTAGTCGGAAACTAGGGGCTGTCTTTTAGGGGCCTCGCACCAAGTCGAAATAGTGCAAATTAAAAAAAAAATTCTGGTAGAATGGAGTCTGGAGAAAAAACTGACTAGCGGCTTGCTTTGACTTTTGATGGCCCTGTGTAATCTTATTGAAGCAGTTACTTTATCCAGTGATGAATTAGAGGGGGAGGGGGATTATGCAAACATTTTAGCCTAATCAGATTGTTTTTTTTTTGCTGAATTTTTGACTTAATTGAATTTCGTGAGGTAGAGAATGCTTAGCGCAGGCCCTGCTTATGTTATCTACAAAAAAAATTATAATCTACATCAGTGGCGTATCCAGGAATTGATTTTGGGGGGTGCACATCGAACATCGACACTGTGATGAGAAAGGAAAAAAATCAAGAAATATGGTGAAACTTTAAAAACGCAGTATTTCGATTTAATTTTTTCTATTGAACGTTGCCGAAAGATTTTTTTTTCACAAAAATGAATATTATGCAAGAACAATAAGGCGCGGGTACATCGCTCATTTTCGTCTTACATTTCCACAATTACAGAATAATAATTAGTTTTGCTTCTTATTGTCGAAAACAGAAAATAATATGACAACATTTCAGTGTCCATAAAGTATTTTTCATTGAAAAAACCTGAAGCACATTTACATGAAGGTTACATGTTTTTTCAAAATTCGGTGCCACCATTTTTTAGTCTTACAAAATCTTGGGGGGTGCATTGGTCCCCTGGCACCCCCCCTGGATACGCCACTGATCTACATATATGAAATCAAAATTTGATGACCTCATAGCTTGCGGATTAAACGCTCTGCTGCAAAATCTGTGCAATGTGTACGCTTATGAAAATTGGTTCAAAATTAGTGCACATACTGACCGTTTGCCATTTTTTAAAATTTGTTCAAGACTTTGTAAAATTTTTTTAAACTATGTGAGACAACTTTTCTCTTTCCGTTTTCTTGCACACACATAAATTTTATCATTTTAATTAATAGGAGTTGAGGGAGATGCTTTTTATTATTATTATTATTATTATTTATTTTATTTTTTTTAAGTTTTATTTTATCATTAGTTTTTGCCATGAATTCAAGCAACTGAATCATGTCCCCTTAAACTTTCAAAACTAATTACATGTTGTGTAAGTTTCTTTACTGACAAGTGTTCAGAGAAAGAAAGATGAAAGGTAGAAAATTTACAAAACCAACAGAATTTTTCGGTGCAATAAATTCCTCCAACAAAGAATAAAATGATGATTTATCTTTCTACAATTACATCAAGCAAAAATATTTTACATCAAGCCACAGAAATAAGTTTCATCTGAACTCAATTTTATCGAATAAGAACGATAAAAAAATATAACACAACACAATTTGATTTTTCTTTTAAATTAATTTTAAGAACAACGATTACATCCGCCTCCTGTCAGTTAGGGAAAAAAAAAATTAGTGTTACAATAACCCAAATGAATCACAACTAGAAGCAACACAATCAAAAACGACCGAACGACTGGTAAATGTTTATTTATTCCTACACAACCAACAGAACGAGAATACTCGCTCCGTCCCCTCCTTGATGACGCGGTCCTTCAGGAGAAACATCTGGTTCAAAAACACAAGCTTTTTCAAGTGCAATGCTCTTCAAAACAAACCAGATACAGACCATCAAATTTGCAAGCCATGCAGAAAATATTTCTCTTCCCTCTCAAACGATGACTTCCTTTATTTATTTATTCCCTCCCCGTCAAAGATAATCCATCACTTTTTTTTTATTTTTGCAAACAGAATCAGCGTTACGATAAAGAAACTACGACAGGTCATTCTAGGGCGACAAATAGCTACGTAAGGACTGTAAAAGTGCCAAAACAGTAATTAATCACAGTCAGAATGATTTTCAGTTAGCAAATTTAACTGTTTATTTCAAAAACAAACAAGTGATAAACTATGAAAGTTTGAACAGCATTTTACCTTATTTTGAAATTTTTCGATAAGGACAACTATACTTTAAACTGAAATGTACATATTTAGTTATTTTTATTTCCGTAAAAAGTGTTGTCACGACTGAATAATTTTCCGAGTTGATACAAATGTTTTCTTACAATTAGAGATTTTGTCGTTTGACTGGTTTTTGAAATAAACGATTCAATTAAACTTCTTGTCAAGTGGAAGAAGATGACGGATCAAGCTAAGT
>JAXGGA010017258.1:0-24758 GCA_038373865.1 Uloborus plumipes | reverse complement strand
GAATTTGAAGCGCAGGGACCCAAATCCCAGGGTTCGGAACGCAGAAGTCGACCTCCCGCAAGGGCAGACCCGGGGGAAAAATGGAATAGATTAAGTTATTTAAACCCTCATTCCGACGAGACCGGAAAACAGAGCGATAAGAGGCCTGAGAAAAAAAAATAAAAATTAGAAGAATGGAAAAGAGAGCATTCTTTGCCCTCTCCCCTGGGATGGCGAGAAGAACGAAAGAGGCAGCGACTGCTGCTAAACTGTTGTGAGTGGACTGAGAAGGGAGCGTTACAGTTACGGTCATACACCCTTCCAAAAAAAACCCGTGTTTACCTGACAGGTGACGTGACGCAATCGGCAAATAGGTTGAGTAGTTTTTTGCTGGATGCATTGCATAAACAGATTTTAAAAGTTTTAAGAAATTAACAGTTAAGGAGATAACTGTGTTGAGTTGTCTGTGTTTAACATTGCATGCAAATTTTGATGCGCATCACGTCAGCTGTCGGTTAACGGTAACTATAAATACTGTGTAAATCAATCAATCCTTCTCTTATGATTTGCTCTTATGAGCCGAGTCCGTCGCTGCAGCGAGACGGTGGATTGTTTTGGTGCTGAAAGCGCGCCATATGGGCTGAGGGCCTTTAATTGATTTTGCCACGCAGAGGACGTGGTGTTTTTCTAAAAGTAAAATGTGATTAGTTCGATTCGACTGCCTTGCTAAAAGAGCGGGTAGGTTTTTAAAACTTCAATTTTGGAAGATGAAGGTAATTTTAAATAATAAGGAGTAGGTTGTGCTGTTTTTGGAGATTGGCTATGAACAGGACCGGGAGTTCAACATATTAGGAGATGTTCTCTACAGTTGCCCGGTTACTGTTAGTTTTAAATAGCAATCTGCTGCCTGCCGTTTCGTGACAAGGAGCGTGTGGGATTTCAACCCTTCTGAACCTGCTGTCAGCCAAAGTGTGAGCGGGTGTGTTGTGCCTTCAAGTCTTCGTCGTGTGCCTGTGTTTTACCGATAGACTGTATCCTGGTATGATGAACTTCTAAATAGTTTTTCAGGAACTTTCTACTGTGTGGCACCTTTTTTTTTAAAATGAGGACTTTTCTTTAAAGTCGATGAAGTTTTTGAACATTTTAAGAGAAGAAAAATGTTGTGAATCGAGTCTAATCGTTTTTGAATAATGTGTTGGGGATTTTTTACTGAATAATGTGTTGGGGGGGAATTAAGTTTATATTTTAATGTCAAAATTATTTTTCCTATTTACACTTTACTTATGTTGAATAAATTGTTATTTAATATTCAAATATGAATCATGTATTCTTTTCTCCCGAGCAGAACCATTCCACATTTTCTGTTGGTCGGAGGTGGTGGCCCGGTCTTGGTCTTTTTACCGATTCCGGGTTATCGCCGTTCGCCGGCCAACAAGTGGTAGCAGAGCGTGGTTTGGTCTGTTTGGGAGGAATAGAATTTTTTAAGTAATGGTGTAATATTAAGATAATAGGAAAATGGGGCAACCTGGTCAAATGAAATTTAAAAATGTTTTTAGATGAAAGGGAACTTGTAGAATGTTACCCTTATTGTTGTGACTCCCAATATAAAACTTGGAGTGAATTTAAAACAAATTTGATCCCCCTGATTTTTTGACCAAGGTAGCTGTTTTGTGACATGGTGTTTAAAAATAATATAAGAATTTGAAATTTATTTCGCTGCTGGATTTAGAGGGAATTAGAAAAGTGTTTTAA
This sequence comes from Uloborus plumipes, assembly GCA_038373865.1. Lineage (NCBI taxonomy): Eukaryota > Metazoa > Arthropoda > Arachnida > Araneae > Uloboridae > Uloborus > Uloborus plumipes. Next base: position 23,027 of record JAXGGA010017258.1, on the reverse strand, counting down.
AAATGTTTTTTAAGCATTTATGAGAAAAGTATGAATTGTAATTAGATTGTAGCCGTGTGATTTTTAAATAGCATATAATTGGGCTATTTTTCGGCTGTTGGTATTTTGTTTTCAAAACATGAAAAGCCCCCGAAGGGGATAGTTTTGGAGACGGGGGGAAGACTTAGCTTTGGCGTATTTGCCTGGTAGGAAGCCTGTATATGAGTTCTTTGGCTGTCTTACAATTTTTAGGGTCTTCCAATAAATTAGAAACTAAAATTTGTTTCTGTGAAATCTAATTACGTTCATCTCAATTTGTTTCTGGGAAACTGAGATTGTTTCTGAAACTTAAAAATTAATTTGGGGAAACTAAAAATGTTTCTGTGTTTTAAATGAAAAATAAAATTGTGTGTTTCTGTGAAACTAAAAGTGTTTCTGAAACTTGAATTTGAAACTGATATTGTTTCTGTGATTGAAATTTGAGGAAACTGAAAGGTGTTTCTAGGAAAATTTAGATTTAAAAATTTAGAAACTAAAATTGTTTCGACAAATCTAGATAAAATATTTTTAAAAGTGTTTCTGAAATTCGGTTATGAAATTTAAAACTAAATAGTATCTGAAATTTTAAGATTTTGAAACTGAGTGTTTCTTAAATATTCAAATTTAGAAAATTGAAACTTAAAATGTTTCAGTTGTTTGAAAGTTTCAAGAAATTTCGGAATTGAAGTGTTTCTGTGTGAAACGGTTTAGAAAAAAGGTAAAAATAAAAATTTACTTTTAAAAATTTAAATATGAAATTAGGGGTTTGAAACTGGATTTGTTTCTGTGTGAGACTGAAATCGTTTCTGAAACCAAAAGTTTAAAGGAATGAGAAACTAAAATTGTTTCGGTAAAAGTTTGGAACTAAAATAGTTCGTTTGAAAATTTAAATAACTGAACAAGTTTGAAACTAAGTTTCTAGGATTTAAATTTTTTTAAGAATTTGAAACTAAATGGCTTTTGGATGTGGGCCTAGATTAAGAAACTAAAAGTGTTTCTATGAATTTTAAAAAGTTTGAAAAAAAAGATGAATTTAAAATTTGAAAAGTTGAAACTAAAATTGTTTCTGGAAAAAACATGAACGAGAATATTAGGAAACAGAAATTGTTTCTAAAAATGTAAATATAAAAGTGATTGTTAGTTTTTCACTAAAGTAGAAGATGGGGGGAATACGAGTATAGAAATTAAGAGGGGTGAAAGGATTTAAAATTTATCCTGCCTCTATTTTAAGGAAATTTAAAGAAATGAAATTTTTTGGGTATTCCTGGGAACCCATGTGTGAAAAAAATATTGTTTGAAAATATAAGTTCGTTCAATGTTTTCATGTAAATTTTTCAATGTGTTTATACAAATTGGTTCGTAATGTGTTCTTATGTGTTCTTTTATGGATTGTCTTCAAGAGGGGGGAATTTGTTGGCATAAGCCTTTATTTTTTTAAATTAGTCTTGAAGCAATTCCATATAAAGATAATGAAAAATAAAATTAAGAACTTACCTTTTGTATATTTAAAATTATAAAAGTATTTCCCAAAAATCTAACCAGCAGACGAACCCCCATAAATGTATAGTGTGTAAAAACCCAACTGATAATCACATGTGTTTACCTGACAGGTGACGTGACGCAATCGGCAAATAGGTTGAGTAGTTTTTTGCTGGATGCATTGCATAAACAGATTTTAAAAGTTTTAAGAAATTAACAGTTAAGGAGATAACTGTGTTGAGTTGTCTGTGTTTAACATTGCATGCAAATTTTGATGCGCATCACGTCAGCTGTCGGTTAACGGTAACTATAAATACTGTGTAAATCAATCAATCCTTCTCTTATGATTTGCTCTTATGAGCCGAGTCCGTCGCTGCAGCGAGACGGTGGATTGTTTTGGTGCTGAAAGCGCGCCATATGGGCTGAGGGCCTTTAATTGATTTTGCCACGCAGAGGACGTGGTGTTTTTCTAAAAGTAAAATGTGATTAGTTCGATTCGACTGCCTTGCTAAAAGAGCGGGTAGGTTTTTAAAACTTCAATTTTGGAAGATGAAGGTAATTTTAAATAATAAGGAGTAGGTTGTGCTGTTTTTGGAGATTGGCTATGAACAGGACCGGGAGTTCAACATATTAGATGTTCTCTACAGTTGCCCGGTTACTGTTAGTTTTAAATAGCAATCTGCTGCCTGCCGTTTCGTGACAAGGAGCGTGTGGGATTTCAACCCTTCTGAACCTGCTGTCAGCCAAAGTGTGAGCGGGTGTGTTGTGCCTTCAAGTCTTCGTCGTGTGCCTGTGTTTTACCGATAGACTGTATCCTGGTATGATGAACTTCTAAATAGTTTTTCAGGAACTTTCTACTGTGTGGCACCTTTTTTTTTAAAATGAGGACTTTTCTTTAAAGTCGAAGTTTTTGAACATTTTAAGAGAAGAAAAATGTTGTGAATCGAGTCTAATCGTTTTTGAATAATGTGTTGGGGATTTTTTACTGAATAATGTGTTGGGGGGGAATTAAGTTTATATTTTAATGTCAAAATTATTTTTCCTATTTACACTTTACTTATGTTGAATAAATTGTTATTTAATATTCAAATATGAATCATGTAGGGATGCACCGATTAATCGGCAATACCGATTAATCGGCCATAATCGGCCACCTTACCGATTATTAATAATCGGCAAAATCTTGCCGATTAATCGGCAAAAAAAATATTTTTTTAATATTACTTTTTAAAGTATACCTTCACCAAGAATCTATGATAAACAGTTGTGTAACAGTAAATAAATGTAATTTTCTAGAATAACATGCAGTATGAAAGTGAACAAAGTAAAAACAAAATAAATACTCCATACAACGCGTAAAACTGATTGGAAAAAAAAAGGATGATTGGAAAAAAATTTTGACAACATTGCAGCATTTTTGCAATATTGTCAAAATGTGTGTCATTACTTTTCTCCTTAGCTTAATGCTTTTAGATACGCTCTAATTTTCAAAGAATTAAAGACTTGAAATAAATAGCAACTTATAATTGAAAAATTAATTTTAAATTAAGAAGTCCCCTAAATTATAGTGCTCACCACACACACAGCTCCCCCCTATTTTTTTAAAATAGTTTTCATATCTAGGCTCTTAATGCTATTTTATTCACAAAAATATTATGATTGGTTCAAAGAAATTTGACAAACTTTTGATATTATGAATTTTTAGAAAATTAGAAAAATGGAGAAAAACAAATCTTCTCTCATTAAGAAATAAGTAGCTATTTCTGAAATCCGAATTGCAAAAGAAAGGGGGAAAACAGTGAGGGCGAGTTCTGTAATATTAAAAAAAAAATAATCTTAATAAATAATCGGCTCTACCGATTAATCGGCCGATTATCATTAGCCGATTAATCGGTAATCGGTAATCGGCCAATTTGCTTATCGGTGCATCCCTAGAATCATGTATTCTTTTCTCCCGAGCAGAACCATTCCACATTTTCTGTTGGTCGGAGGTGGTGGCCCGGTCTTGGTCTTTTTACCGATTCCGGGTTATCGCCGTTCGCCGGCCAACATTTTGAACCAAATATTGACATAAATTCTTATTCTACAAGACAAAAGATAGACCTTTAATTACAGTACATCTAATCAGCTTTCATTTAAGCCTAAAAAGAAGTCTGTAGGTTCAATATTTCGTTTACAATTGTGAAAAAACAAATATTCGGAAATTGAAATTATTTTTGAGAAATGAGAAAAATTGTTTTCTAATAAGAATAGGGAGAGCACTGGACAATAGAAAAATGCATAGAGTTGTATAAAAAGGGTAACACTGTATTAAAATTTTATTTTCATAATTTAAAAAACCTCACAGGTGAATTTAGCTCAATGTTTTTCTTTTTTTTCTTTTGGGGGTCTTTATTAGCTGTGGTCTTATTGGGAGGCTGCAGAAAAGGAAGGTTGTCTTTGTTTTGGATCCAGATGTTCATTTAAATACGGAAAGAATTGTTACAACTTTCTTGCCATTCACGTTCTCGGAGATGAAGAAAATACAAACATCTTGAGACAGAACGAAGACCACATTCTTTCCTGCAGCTTAGCTATAAGACCACAGCTAATAAAGGCCCACAAAAGAAAAAAAATGAAAAACATTGAGCTAAATTCACCTGTGAGGTTTTTTAAATTATGAAAATAATATTTTAATACAGTGTTACCCTTTTTATAGAACTCTATGCATTTTTCTGTTGTCCAGTGCTCTCCTATTCTTATTAGAAAACAATTTTTCTCATTTCTCAAAAATAATTTCAATTTCCGAATATTTGTTTTTTCACAACTGTAAATGAAATATTGAACCTACAGACTTCTTTTTAGGCTTAAATGAAAGCTGATTAGATGTACTGTAATTAAATGTCTATCTTTTGTCTTGTAGAATAAGAATTTATGTCAATATTTGGTTCAAAATATGATCGAAGCATATTTATTTAATTTTTCGCAAAAAATGACAAATTGTTGAAGTACGATATCTCCTAAACTATTCATCCTACAGAACCTCACTTGAGCTTAAATTGTTGCAAATTTAATGATCTTCAAAATGGGTATGCACACGTATCATCAAAAGTTGCATAGTTCAGGAGTGATAGGGGAAAATCTGAAAACAGTCAGGATAAGACCACAGCCAACAAGAACCATCATAAAAATAGCAAAAAAATGAGTGGAAATGACCTGTAAAGTTTTTTTTTTAATTTTTAAAATAACATTTTAATATAGTTTTACCCTTTTCTACTCTTCTACACATTTTTCTACTGCCCTCCTATTCTTATTAGGAAACGATTTTGCTCATTTTTCAAAATTTTAAATATTTATTTTTCGCGATTGTAAATGAAATATTGAACCTACAGACTATTGTTTGGGCTTGAATGAAAGCTGATTAAATGTGCTGTAATTATATGTCCATTTTTTGCCTTGTAAAATAGGAATTTATGTCGATATTTGGTCCAAAATATGGTCGAAGCATAATTTTTTCACTTTTCGCAAAAAAACTCCATTGTTCGAAGTACGATATCTCCTGAACTATTCCTCCTACAGAACTCCACTTGAGCTTAAATTGTTGCAAATTTAGTGTTCTTTAAAATGGGTATTCACATGTATAGTTAAAAGTTGCATAGTTTAGGAGTTATAAAGGAAAAACTGAAAAATGTCCGAAAATTTTGCAGTTTTTCGCGAGTTTCGCAGCGAGCACAGGTTTTAGAAAGGTGCAAACTTAGATTTACACTACCCAAAGGGACCCAAACAACATATTAAAAATTCAGAACTACATCCGGATTTGCGATTTTAGCCCCTTTTTTGCGTAGATTGACTGGACTATTATGGTAAATTGCGAGTAATAAAAGTCCAAAGTTTTATTGTTGCAGAGTTGTAGTAACTTTTTTGTTTTCAAGTTTTATCGTTATGTAAGCGCATGAAGTTGGTCGAATGGCAACTACTTTTTGATGTACCAAGTTTTGTTTGCTTAGTTATCCATTGCTTACCATTGTTCAGAGTGTATTTTCCAAAAATAACACAGCCGCTTCATCCTCCAAACAATTCAAATGTTTTGGAAAATTTCGTAAAAAGGGCCCAATTGCGACGGGCCCCAGAACTTCTAAATCCGCCACTGCCAACATGGCTGATACAGTATCTCGTCTGCACCGCCTCTTCTTACAGAGCACTAAAATTAATAATAAATATAGAGAGCATAGATCTGCACTCTGCACTACGAATGTTGATAGAAATGCAGTCTTTAAACGAATGCTGCTTTTCTTATTCAAGTTGATTGGGTTGATTGATTCATACTTCATGCCCGTTTCGAATGGCCAATGCTTAAACAAGCAGTTTTAGCCAAGCGTAATAAATGCATTCTTGGGATCTACGAGGCGTAACGTATCCGATGAAAAGGAAATTAATTTCCCCCTAAAACCCAAATTTGGATAATTTGTTTTATTAATCGCATGATTACTTTATTGAATACTAGTGAATTAAAGCAGCAGAACTTTTGACAGGGGTTACACAAGGGCCTAAGACGGATTGCACTATTTGCTAGTGAAAGCGCCAAAATTTTAGTAACATTTTAGAAAAGAACGAATTTTCAAAAGCTTTTTGCTCATAAAATAAAATACAAGTAAATATCTTATGAATAAAATAAAATTATTCCCAGACGTAAAAATGCTTCACATTTTAAATAATGACAGCCAAATCATTCAAAAAATTATTTTAATTTGTATTTGCTTTTATTCATTAAGCATAGCCTCCATTTTAGGGGAAAAAACAACTCCCCTTTATCATTCATAATCTTTACTAAGAGCTTTGCATAGCAATAAAATAAAGATGCAATATTCATTTTGCATATTTGAGAAGGATAAAGCATCGGTATCGTATCTTTTCTGTTCTCTGATTCAGACGATGTTTTAAGGAAACCGATAAGCTTAAACGGTTTTTCAACTCTTAAAAGGTTGGATATCTTTGAATTAGAATAAGATGAAGGAAAAGTTAGGCTTTTAAAGAGCATTCCACTTCAAGTTAAAATATTCAACAAGTAGAATGCATAATTTGGACTAAACTAACGTTATTCTTCTTTCATCAGGTTTTCTGATTTTACGGTTTAGTTTATCTTACCTATATTATTACTCTAGCCCTTTTTCTTTTCCACGCCAAAACTTTCTCGTATTTTTATCGAATTCCATGGTTTGCACCTCTTTTTAAAGCGTATCGGGCTGACATTTGACGAAAAATAGACTCACTGTCTAAAACTGTATTTTATGTCGAAAAAAAAAAAAGATTTTTTACTCTTTTTATTACACATTAGCTTATTACCCGGCGTTGCCCGGGTGCTTATTAATACAACATAGCCCTAAAAAATTATTTGAATGAATTCTATCCATGCTGGCATATAAAAATTATTTTTAACTTATTTGATGCTAAAATGAAATAGATGAGCCTTAAATTGATGATTCATTGTTAATCGTAATCTTTGTTGGAAAATATTCATATTTAAATGTGTTAAATTTTATCTATTTGTATGCGTCAAGGCTTACATCTATTACTCTATCTATTCAAAATTGAAGGAAAATGGCCATTTTGAGACAAAAAATTTGAATTTTGAGCTTTTTGGATTTTTTTTTTCAATTTGTAAACCTCGCCTATGTGAATTCTAGTGCATCAAGGAACCTCTATGCCAAGTTTGCTGAAAATCCGGCGAAAACTGGAGTTGTATATGGAACAAACGTACATCTATACAAATATACATACACATCAATTTATATTTTTAAATAAAGATTACTTCAATGAATAAACATCAAGAAACTAAGATGCAGTGGTGTGGTTGGATAAAGCGTTGAGAGAAGGTCGTGAGTTGAGTTCGATCTTGCAATGGGTTTTGTCGCTTTTGGTTGACTTAATTTTAAACGGGCTTTGATCCAAAATTTTCAAGAACATATTACCTAAACTCAATGCAGGGTTTTAAACAGAGTATGTCTATTACATAAAAACCGGAAAAGAAAATAATTACTTCAGCATGAATAATCTTTCTTAAAGGTCCTTTTTTCTTGGTTGGTTCCTTAGTGCTTCATAACAATACAAAAGTAAAGCATGATCTTCTTTTTTTAATCAGCGAAAAATATGAAATTCATTATGTCCCAAGTAGCATCAACTCATCGGATTTTGCTCGGCCGATCATCGAACTCCTAGTAAACTGATCCCATAACGCACGATGACATCGTTCCGATCAGTATCCGAGCACGGTTTTCGATGAGCCACTTGTCATCGGAAAGCGATATCCTTCCGATCAATTTTCCCGATGAAATTCATCAGCTCGGGACTGTTCTGCTCGTAAATTGCTCATCGTATTTCGAGCAAAACTCATCGGATTTTGCTGCTCGGATTCTGTTTGGCCAATGAGACATATTGGATCATCGGAAGATGAGAATTTCATCGGGTTTCGATGAATGGCCGATCATCGGCCGATGAGACGATGCTGTTCTTCAAAAAAATGCCGCGAAATTTCGAAAAATCTAGTTTGTTCCACACTACATCGTCTCATTCCGTATCATCTCTCGTGACAAGGCAATCCTTTTCTATTATTGGATACATTCCCTATGAATTGAAATACTTGGCAAAAATGAACTCTAAATTCAAATATTTCACTAATTTATAGAATTTTTTTTTTTTTATATTATATATTGAAAGTTGCAACGTATAATTTTCTGTATTAATAGCTGCGTAGCCCGGCGTTGCACGGGCTGTAATGTAGTGAAGGCAGTTTGAGAAAACTACTCGCCACCAAGGCGGCTCGCCTTTAAAGAAATGAGGAAAGTTTAAACAGTTTACTCGCCGTCAAGGCGGCTCGCCTTTACAGTAGCGAGGAAAGTTTCAATTCACTACTCGCCGCCAAGGCGGCTCGCCTTTAAAGTAACAAGGAAAAGTTTAATAAACTACTCCCCGCTAAAGCGGCTCGCTAAAAAGCTTTCCTGCATCAAAGAATCAATCGAATTATTTGCACATGCTTCCTCAAAAATAAAGACGATGTCAAGTAGCGCATACTTAGCACTCTCCCTAAATTACAAATAAAATTCCTTTCCAAAAACAATTATTTCCAAACCGCTTTCTTCCGGTAAAATTAATTGCAAAATTCTAAACGAAAAAGTTCTTTTAATATTTGGATCGAAGCCAGAAAAAGTCCCTTCTAAAAACAGCAATTGCAATTTTATTTAAAAACACATTTTCAAAATGGTACCTGAGAAAAAATATGTCATTAATAATTAGAATAAAAACAATTGTTAGAACTTTGTTATAACACGTATTCAAAATGACAATGAAAAAAATAACACTCTTTCATTTTAAAAAGTTCAACTTAATTAACGTTTTAATTCAAAATCGCAACGGAAAGAAATAAATATCTTGGAATTTTAAATAGTTCAATAATTTAATTAACATTTTTAATTCAAAATGGCAACGGTAAGAAAAGATGTCTTGGAAGTTTAAACATTAATTAGGCTTAATCGCTTTAAATTTGACTACTTATTAATTAAACATTCGCTTTAAATTTGACTACTTATGGATCGCAGCCAGAAAAAGTCCCTTCTAAAAACAGCAATTGCAATTTTATTTGAAAACACATTTTCAAAATGGTACCTGAGAAAAAATATGTCATTAATAATTAGAATAAAAACAATTGTTAGAACTTTGTTATAACACGTATTTAAAATGACAATGGAAAAAAATAACACTCTTTCATTTTAAAAAGTTCAATGGACCTTATTCACGGTTTGGCAACGGTCTTCGTTTGCGGGTATTACATCCAGTTTCCACAATCTTGATTGGTTCCAAATCTTAAATTTCGTCTGCTATGCTCGGTCAATACCCGCAATGACGTCACATGAATAGGGTCCATTTAATTAACGTTTTAATTTAGGGCCGAATTCAAGTGAAACACCATTGCAGTCGCTTCGAGGCGATCGCATATTGCAACCGCTACTGTAAGTCGAATTCAAGTGAATTCGTTTCACTTGAATCCAAATTTTGGAATTTGCGATTGCATTGGTGAGTTGCGATCGTCCGTGTTTCACTTGAATTCCTGCCTTAAAATCGCAACGGAAAGAAATAAATATCTTGGAATTTTAAATAGTTCAATAATTTAATTAACGTTTTAATTCAAAATGGCAACGGTAAGAAAAAATGTCTTGGAAGTTTAATCATTTATTAGGCTTAATCGCTTTAAATTTGACTACTTATTAATTGATATCTTCGCTAATTAAAATCGTATAATTATATAAATTGAAACTAATGAAGCCTGAAAAATTACCTATCTATCGGTACCTGGTTCGACTTTCAGTTCATTGGCGTTCAGGAGAAATAAGCGTGACATAGAAAGATAGAAAGATACTCAGTTTTTAATATAAGTAGATTAAACATAACGTTTATACAAGTATACAAAACTGGAAACATTGGGTGACAAATAATATATAGATGTATACATACATGTTGGTAGCCGAATTTGCAGTTTGAATTTGGATTCGTTTGTTTTTTGTATTCTAATCATACTTTTACATTTTTCAGGAGCAATAAAATGGAAAGAAAACTTAAAGCAAAGTTACTGACCCTAAATTTTGTAATATTTCATTGCTGCAGTGTATTTGGAACGAAAAATAAAATTATTTGAAAAAAAAAAATGTTTGCGTCATTGATTTCAAAATAAGAGAAATATGCAAGATTATAATATATGTGATGGCAGGTGTGTTATTTAGAGGAAATAAAGGACTAACTTCATGTTTTTATTCTTCATTTAAGAAAAACGGTTGAAAGAAAAATGTAGTAAACACCCGATTATATACGTGGAATAGTACGATAACCGAACATAATTGAAAACCTCGGATAATAGGTAAAAACGATGCAAGTGATGCAATAGCTAAAAAAGGTCAACAACACAGCATATATATGTAAAAAAATCTTTAAAAGCTAAAAACTACCGACAACGCACTTGCATTTTCTGCATTCAGTAAGTTATCATAATTTTAAAAATGAATACATAAATAAATAAAACCAAAAATTAAGGAAAAAAAACGCTGATTATCGGAAGTTTACTGTATACCATAAAAGGGACATCAATGGAGATGGAATCTGCCATCACAAGGAAGAAAGCCCACTTCCAAGGGAAAATATCGTCGGCACCATGCTAAAATTATGAATGTGAAAAATGGCACTTTTCAGGAGAGTCAAAACACTTAATATAATCTTTTACCACGTGACGTGTTTCGTTATTTTAAATTTTTAACTTTTTACAGACATCTTTCGTGTAAAACTATCGTTCGAAGGTATCATTTTAATTTTAATTATTTGCAAAATTCGAACTTGAAAAACGCGATTTTTCACATTCGTTGTTTTAGCTTGGTGCCGACGATATGATGAGAAAAGCTCAAAGACGTAAATTTTTACCCTCATAAATGCTATTACATTTTAAAAAGTGTTTTAGCTCATAAGTAGAACCCTGCAGGAACAAGATTTTAAACTTCTTTGGTACCTATATCTTTGAACAAACAATAAAATATCTCAAGATGAATTGCAGCAAAATTTGTGGATTAAGGCCTTTAAAATTGTGGCAGCAGAAGTAGCATGGACACGATTAATGAAGAGGTAAAAGAAAGAAATAGAAAATGCTCTATTTGCCCACGGGTTGGGGTGTTCATTCATTGGGTTGGCGCACATTTTTTCACTTTAACCCCTCTCCCCAAAACCGAATGCATAACTATGAAAGTTCTCTACATTTTAAAAAATAATTTCATGAAGCATCTACAGCGTTTTTACTGTTATTTGGCAAATGTTACAATTTTTAACAATGATATGAGTTTTTGAAAATTAAGTTGATCTTAAGTGATCATTCACTGGTCGTTCGACTCTATTAGAATATGTGTCCCAATTTTTCTTATTATATTTATATCAATCATGTAACGATCTACATGTGCCAACTAAACCATAAAAATTTCAAAAGATAAACCATTTATCTCTTGAAAATTTTCAATACTCTTGTTACAGAATAGACGATTAAATTGCATGAAAACTTGTATCAAACGGTACCTATAAAAGGCAGCACATTGCAAAAAATGAGCTGTTGTTTTTACAGTATAATACTTTAAGCTGAGGTTTCAATTTAAAACTGTAAAATGCACAGTAATGAACAGTAAAACTAGCAATTTTAGTTTCTTATTATACAGTTTGCAATTTTACAGTTTATTGTCACAAAATTTAGCTGTATCATACTATAAGAGCAACAGTATAATACTGGCAGCAGAAGTTCCAGTTTAAAACTGTAAAATCCACGGTAATAAACTGTTAACCCATTAATACTTAGCGTCCCTTTTTAGGGACGTTCCAAAAAAAAAACGATCTGAATTTCCCCAAAATGAACATTTCAACCAAATAATAGTGTTCAATTAGCACCTTGGTATTGTTTCGATTCGTTGTTAACAGATTGCAGCACATAACCATTGTAAAGTGTGTTCTGTATGAGTTTTAATATGATCTTTATCAAAAATGACATCGTTCACAATCTCAAGGAAAAAAGCTAAGTTTTCAAAGTTATTCCCAGATTCCCAGTTTATGTTAATTGCTGATTTTAATTCTTCTTATAAAATGTCTTTTTAAATATTATATCGTAGGCAGAAAAAAATTTTAGTGAAAGAAGTATGTACTCTTTGGGGTCTATCGTAACTTTTAAAGGGACCATTTTTCTTTCCTTAATAAAAACATTTTTTACATAATATTTTTTTTAATTATTTTTCCTGTCCATTAAACACTGTTTGTAACCGGTATACAAAATATGTTTGAAAATAAAAATGTCAGGCATTAATGGGTTAAATTAGCAATTTTACAGTTTAGTACTGTAAAAGTAGCAATTTTACAGTTTATTACTGAAAAATTAGATGTATTATACTGTAAAAACATACATTTTTTTACAGTGCACACTTATGTATAAAACTAGCCGGGTACCCGGCCCTGCCCGGGTTTCGGCCGGGTATGGTGTTTTAGTAACACTCGTTCATGAATTTTTCAACATTAAAGTGCATATCTATACACACAATGGCTACTTCTGTAAACAATGGCAATTTTTTCTGACTGGAAAAACTGAAAAACAGAAACTATTACACACCTTAAATACAAATGCAAGCTACAAATAATGTTTAGGTAAATCGGAAATGTTATAAGCTTGGTACAGGGTGCGGCGGAGAAACTTGCAGACTTGAAAAGTCAACTAAGGGAAAAGTACACCATGTATCAGTTTACTACTTTTTGTAAGATATGGTACCCATTCTGAATTTTTATAGAAGTTAGATTTAAAAACTACATCGGGAAGAATGGCGGCCCCTGTTAATGATGCACTCATGTACCCTAGATTTGTTACACTCTTTCGAGCATATCAACTGATGGGATGTTGGTGATAGCAAGCCGGATGTTGTTTTCCAGGCGTTGCAGGGTCCGGGGCTTGTCGTTGTAAACGATTGATTTGAGATACTCCCATAAAAAATAGTCACAGAGTGTCAAATCGGAGGAGCGGGCCGGCCACGGTACGTCACCTTTCAAGGAGACCAGCAAGTTTGTACGGCGAAACTGGAGTTCGTTGTGAAGAATTCGTCTCAGTGTCCAATCAAAAATCCCCAAAGCAGCAGCGTGTTTACGCGCCGAACGCCTGGGAGAGCGCAAAAACGACTCCCTCACTTTTTCGACGTTTTCTAGGGTTCTGGAAATCCGTTGATCTCCTGGGCCTCTGTTTGCCACAATCTCAATTTCCCTGAATGTTTTCACCCACAAAACAGTCGATTCCCAGCCAGGAATGGGAACAACGGGCTGAATTTTGAACCGAGTTCGGAAGGCACGTTGAGTGGCGACCACCGAAAGATTATTTGAAAAGTAAGATTCGGCGGCGAACGCTCGTTGCTCCTTTGTCCAACGCATGGCGACAACTAAACTATGAGATAATAAAACTTCAGGACCCTCTCTTTAAAATGAGACTCTTCCCACTCCTTTCTGACCACTCCTTGCTAATTAGCATCCAATTAAAATCAGCAAGTTTCTCCGTCGCACCCTGTAAAATCAATTGCACTGGAGTCAAGTATTTCCAAACATTACACGTAAAATAAGTCCCATCATTAGTTTATATCCTTGTGACTACATTGGTGAAAACATCTTACGTACCTAACTTAGAAATTTTTTGACTATAAACATTTTCTGTTCTCTAACTGTTGCCAAAATCAATTCCCTTTTTATTTACTACGTTAGCGATTATTGGCATAAATGAATATAAAAATCCTAAGAAAGCAATAAATTTCATACTTACTCCAGCGAAGCCTATGTTCAAATTTTTCACCATGATTACTATTAATATTATTGTTGCATGGCAACCAAATTTTTGCAACAATGCACTGAAAATTTAATTATTTAACGGGGAAATTAAATGAAATTTACTATTTTCCATAATAACTTTTTTAAACTAAGCTTTTTAGAAATAAATTATAGCTTATCCTGCTCTCTGTTACTGTAGCTATCTAACGGTGCAAAAATGGTTAAAATCGGTCCAGTAGTTTGGAAGATTACCCCGGACATACGGTTTCAGAAGTAGTCTTTTATGTATATAGATAAGAATTGAAGACACTGGGAAATAATTGAAAGTGTTGAGTCTCTGAGAAAGTCATTATGAATACAGCAATAGCATTCATTGGAAAGACGGATGTCCAAAGAATGGAACAAGGAAGACTTCCAAAAGTCGCATGCTACTACAGGGAGAACGTGGCAGACCTAGAAAGAGGTTGTTAGACCAAGAAGCTGGAACTAGCTCTTAGTCTAATTGTTCATGATGGTGATGATGATGAACAATATCTGAAGGGAGAAACTAACTGCAGATATGAAATTAGCAATGCAAAAGTATCTAAAATCTGTTAAAAATTCGTATACAACAGATAAAAAAACGTTCTCCTGGATAATCTTACAATATTCGTCATTTAATATTCTAGTCACTCGTGTATTTTACGTGCTGCAAATCTGTGAAGTTTCGATAGAGGCAATTCTTTAAAATGCTTTTCTAAACTTCGACATAGAAATAGTTACAAAATAAATAAAAACTGATAAGGGTAATTCTAGTATACATTCTTTATAGGAACGAATATCTCAATGTCAATGCTAATAGAGAGATTATGCATTTCATGCTAAAATCTGAGAGATTAGCGAGCGTCTTTTGTTCTTAACCCTCATACTTATCTAAGCGTTAAGCTCGAATGCATCATAGTAATGTTTGAAGGTTAATCGTTTGACTTTTAATAAGTGAAAACGCATAGCAAACTGAATCATATTTTCGGAGACGAGGAGTTAGTAGACCAGCATTTATAAAAACTACTTCTATGAATGAATATTTTCTGCAAAATTGCTACAATTCTTTAAAGCGATCTGTCGCTGAGTACTTAAATTGTAGATTTACTTTTTTATGTGGTTTTATCAAAAGAAGCCATTCGATTTCTTAAAACGTTCTTGACTGAATTATTTCAGCACTTTTTTTTCTCTTGGAAAGTTTGAAGATTTCTTTCACTCGAGTATGTCGAGCATTGGTGACGCGGGGCGTTCGTTGGTAATTGGCTTAGGCCAAGCAGTAGGCTCTTCAACGGAGGGCAATAATTCTGGTCAAAAAATCGATGATTCTCAACTGCAAGACAAGGCTTCTGAGCAACTGAGAGATTACTTGGAATCGCAAAAGGTAAATTACTGTTTTTATTCATTGTTTGAGAGCTAAATGTTGTTTTGACTGCAATATCTTTTCTTACTGTGAAAGATGCGTATCTTGTGTGAGGTTAACTTAGATTTGTATTTAAAAGATTAAAATGAAAAACTGTAGTTGGAGGAATAACGCTTTTTGGTTTTTATTCTTTCTTTAAAACGGCTGTTCAATTTGCTTGTTTTGTCTAACTTTTTTTATTGTTTAAATAAATAGTTGATCTTCAAAAGAACTTTTTGGAGCTTTTGGAACAACCAAAATAACGCTTTTTGGTTTTTATTCTAACTTTAAAACAGCTGTTTGGTTTGCTTGTTTTGTCTAACTTTTTTTATTGCTTAAATAAATAGTTGATCTTCAAAAGAACTTTTAGCTTATCCAGGGCCGGATTAAGGGTGTCGTAGGCCCTAGGCACTCCAGCAGTAGGCCCCGAAAAAAAATTTTTTAACTGAAATTGAGCGCTAATATTAAGTAATAATTTTGTTGTAAATCAAATTACAAATAAAGGATAAACTTGTGTCAAGTTTCCCAAATGTTAATATTGCATTGCGCATATACCTTTCGATATTGGGTTCGAATGCAGAAGGAGAAAGATCATTCTCCAAGTTGAAGCTTATAAAAAATTTTATGCGTTCAACAATGGGTCAAGAGAGAACTTCGTCACTGGGCCTTCTGTGTATTGAAAGTGATGTCGCTCGCGGCATTAATTTTGAAGATATAATACACGAATTCGCTGTGTCAAAATCCCGAAAAAAGGAGTTATTTTAGGATCTACTTAGTAAACCAAACGTTTTGTATTCGTATTTTTTGTGTGTTTGTATTTACATATACTATTTTGACCTCCACTATATACTATAAAAATGTTTATAAGTTTTTGGGGCATTTTTATTTCAATATATTTTTTTTCAAAGCCCTAAGACCTTTGGTCTTCGTAGGCCCTTTGGCCTTCGTAGGCCCTAGGCACGTGCCTACTGTGCCTAATTGGTAATCTGGCCCTGAGCTTATCCAAGTCTCATGGAAGTTAGGTAAAAAGAGTAGTTTCAATTACTGCCCTTGTCAATTTTTACTGCACAACAAATAGCTTTCGAAATTCCGGCCCACGCCCCCTATTTTTTTCTTCTTTTCAACTTCTACCTATTAGTTCGCAATCTCTCTCCCCCTCCCTCTCTATACATATATATTATATATATACATTAAAAATTTTGTTCAAATCTTGCAACTCAATTTTCACCCATGTCCTGTAATCGATTTTTTTTGAAATTTGGAATGCACCCCCAGTCTCGATGACAATGCAATATTCAATAATCAAATTAATTAATTAACTATTAATTGTTAGTTTCTTTCATTCAACTCCTGATCAGTCGTTGTTGAGCAATGTTTTTATTAAAATGTATCTGGAATTTTTAAAGCAATATAAATGGTAATCAGTACATACAAAAAAAAAGGCATATTACAGATTAGCGAACAAAAAAAGTTTTAAAGTGAGAAGCTTTGAGAAATCGCAAATAATTGTGTTTCTTTTCTTTTTTGGCAGTTCGTTTGAGGGAGAAGTTTTGCTCATTGGAAACAATATAATTTGCTAAACTTTGTGCAATGACAATAGTAGGTAATTTGCATGTGTAATCACGACATGTATAAAAATTTTAATTTTATATGAAGGGTTGGATCGTACGTTTTTGCTCTTGTTAAGTGTGATTAAAAATAAATGAAAACAACAAACTGAACTAATGGTACCGACCTTTGCTTCACAAATAGACGCTTCGATGAATTGAAACCTTTGATAAGATAATGTATTGACTGCTTTGACAATGAGACTGTTTGTACTAACGAATAGCACTTTTGATAGTCTGGCATGGTTTATAAAAACAGGAAGGCACATTTCTCCCACAGGGGCTGTGATAGAACCTCTCAAATACCGCGAAACACCCCCAAAACAAAGCCACTCCTAAAAAAAAAAAAATACGCTTAAAATCAGCTCCCCCCCCCACCCCAAGCATAAACATAAAATGAAACTCAGCCCGGTTGGAAAAAAAAATTATACGAAAGTAAAATGTTTGCAGTTTTCAAGTTAATTCATGACCATTGATGTAATATTATCCAGACACAGTGCGCTTGTGGTAAGTTGATTTTCGATGCATATTATTCTTTTTTTTTTCCGGAAAATCCGCTGCAATCTGGTCGGAACTCAACATTTGGGAGTGGCACTATACACAACGAAAAACCAATTCCACGGGCAACCGGGGTGCAAATAGTAGACGGGCAAGCATCAGCTTAGCTTAAGGCCGGTTTCCTAGGAGTGAAATCGTCGATCTCTGGCGAGGCGACAGACGCCGCCGCCTTCTGCGCATGCGTCTGAGCCGTAAAGTGACGTCGCTTCATGCCACGCTCCAATCAAACTGGTTCTGATTCCAGCGTGCGTCGCGCCCGGCGTCAGCGACGATTCTAGGAAACCGGGCCTGTAGGCGAGCTAACAACTTTCGCGGCCAGTTGTTGGAAGGAGACCAGTGGGTGTATCCTCGCAGACCCGTCGCATGTTTATGGCGGCCTTTGGTTTCCGTAACGGAGTTAAGTATCTAGTTGCGATAGATCTGTGCTCGGAACAGGAATCGTGGTGTGTCTTACATCCCCAAAGAATTAAGTTTGGCCCAATTCTCGAACTAAATGCTGACTGTCAGTTAAAAAAATTTCCTCGCATGTAATTTAGTGCTTTTTCTCTATCCGCTTTATGAATATGACGGAGAAAGTATGATGCTAGTTTTTGGATTATACTTATGAACGTTCTGGAACTTTATTTATAAGAAATAATACGTTTCAAATACTAAAAAATTGCATGAGAGTAATCATGAAATAACGCTAAGTCAAAACCGCAGCCCTAGTATAAGGTTAAAATTAAATCGGTATCTTTAGCTGGCTGTTATGTAACTTTTGTGTTTTTACTGGGGATCAAAAAAAAAAAAAGGAATTTATTGTACACTTTTACCGTACATTTAATTCAAGTTTAATAGACAAAAGTTTTTAGATATCATAGAACAGCACTAACATGACATTCCGGAGACTGCAGTTTCGTCCTTGTTAGGAACCCATTAGTAGGAAGAGTCTGTAACCGAGATATAGTCAGATTTCCTCCATTATACCTGAGACTACCTTCAAATTGGTAGATAAAATATTTTCACCAAACTGCAGTTCTCAGAATGCCATGACTGGGCTGTAGATATTTTCCAAAAGTTCTGCTTTTCTCCTGGCGAATGGGTGATAACTTATTGCATATTATCATAGACCGATGTTTTTCCCTTTTTCCTGATGCGCAGGAGAGCCATGTCTACCAACTCAAGTCCTCTTACATGGCACTGGACGCCAAGATCCGAGCCAACGGCCGCTGGTCCAACCCGGAGTCCGACCCGAAACTGCAGTCTCTGATCGTCAGCAGGGACACGATCCTCCGCACGCTGATGGAGGCCTGCAGCAAGGAGGACATGTGTCTCTTCGACGTCGAGAAGCATCCGGCAGACAATGAGCAAGGGCAAAAGAAGGTAATTAATACACACGTTTACCCGCAAACGCTTTCTTGCTTTAAAAATAGTTGAGGTGTGTGCACAGTATAGTAGTTCATTGATAATTAAGACACACCAGCACGATGAGTTTACAGTCTTCGTTGTGTTGCTGTAAAACTTGTTATTTTAGACTATACTAGCTGTCCCGGCGAACTCTGTTACGCCTTAAAGGAAATAAATTAGCAAATTTTTGAATTTATTAAGTTTTTTTTTTATTAGAAAATACAAAAAAAAAAAAAAAAGTACCTACATTAATCATTCATTTTTGTTTCTGCATTTTAGTACATAGGTTGCTCTTCACTTAAGTACTTTGTGATACACAACATTTTTTGTTTTATTATCATGCGCAACGCAGATGGTCTTCCGACCCGTGAACATGCCACATATAATTGACCATGGGAAAAACAGTGATGTTCTAGATTCAAACCACAAACTTTTAAGGATTGGCCTTGTGTTTTGTTGATGGTCATGACAAATACAAGACAGATCGGAAATTGAAGTGTTTTAAATTCAAACGGCATATCAGTTGGGATCATCGGGATCCTCGGAATGAGAACTTCATCACCTTTGAATTTTCCTTTTAGTATCGTCGCGTAAATTACATTGTTCATCAATTTTCTAACCACCAAACGCGTACCGTTGAACAGTTTTGGCTGGTTTATGTTTCGAAGCATGATTACTACGGAGCCAACCTTTAGTTGTAAATTGTGCGGTGGTAATCCAGGCACATCCAAGGAGTTCAATGTAACTAACACGACTTTCTTTTATATATATATAGATTTGCATCACAAAAAAGTCAATAACACTTAATACACCTGTAACTCACAACCTAATTTACTGCGCTCCAGAAGCTGTCAGAACATGTGTTTTATGTCGCTCGGCGACAGAGGCTCAAAAAAGGCTTAGTTAAAAAGATAATTTTTTCGGACTGCTCATCAACTGACTGCTCCATTCACAAATCCATCCAAACAAACTTTTGTATTTATAATAGTAGTAAGAAGAACAACCTCTTTAACTGCAGCCCAGGAGCTATCCCACCAAGCGCTTTCCACCTCTCAGCCTCAGAGGCGTAAAAACTCTTAAGTGACAATCGTTTTTGACAGCTTATCACATATAAATTTCAAGGGAAGTAACTTGTTTGTTATAATTTAATTCACAAAAAAGTCAAATAACACTCAACGCACCGCCAATTTACAACCTGTTTACTGCACTCCGGAAGCTGCCAGAACGT
The DNA here is from genome assembly GCA_038373865.1 of Uloborus plumipes. Lineage (NCBI taxonomy): Eukaryota > Metazoa > Arthropoda > Arachnida > Araneae > Uloboridae > Uloborus > Uloborus plumipes. The sequence goes on along the minus strand of JAXGGA010017258.1, from coordinate 2,992 downwards.
GTGCTTTATGTCGCTCAGCCATGGAGGTGTCAAAAAAGGCTTAGTAAAAAGGATTAGTCAATAAGACATTTTTTTCGATTTATGTAACTGACATACATAAATTTTAGCCTATGTTCGTCTCCTGGGTCTAAGCTACCTACCCACCAATTTTTAGCCATATCGGTACAGCCGTTCTTGAGTTATAAATAGTGTAACTAACACGACTTTCTTTTATATGTATAGATATGGTTGTAGGCTAAACAGACCTTCATACAGTGGTTGAAGACACTAAACAAACAGTATAGTAAGGTTCTGATAAACAAAGAAGCTTGATCCTAAGAGTTAATTTCTATTGTGAAAGATAAAAGATGAATTTTTATATAAGCACAAGGAAAATACTGCCGTGCTAAGCACAAAAGTTGTATCTGCACTTTTTAACAAAATTCAGTTATTGCCACCAGGTGGTTCAATATGACTTATTTCATCGATCTAAATGCAATGTTTTGTGGACATTTGAGATCAGGAAGTATTTAAAAAAAAAATTCTTAAAAAGTATCTCATGGATCATATACATGACAGCGCAAAACTTTAAACAGCAATATCTTAGTTTGAGATCGTCTGCAGATGCCACTTTTGCTCTTAGCACGGCAGAATGATCATCGCAGAGTACGCTATTGTATTGACAAAGCAGAACAACAAGTTTTAAGTTGATTTTTTTAAAAGTCTGTGTCCATCCAAGTTGAGGTTATAGTCAAGCTATTGAGATACTTTTTTAAAAAACGCAGTCAGTTTTCTTCGGACAAATAACCCTTAAAAGTGATGAATATACTCTTGCATAAATTCAATGTTTTTTATATGCACATGAAGTCTAAATCATAAATCATTTGAAGCCAAGACAGTAAGTTTGCGCAAAGGATGGTTTTTCCTGTAGATATAGTTTAACCCTCTACACCCAAACAGTACTCAGAAGTATCGCTTACATTAATTCAGTATTATGAATCCAATATGGCTGGAAACTTGCTGGTACTTGAAAGTACCATTCCTTGTACTTTGCTGAGCGGCCGATAGTTTGTGTCAGCGATGATTAACAGTTTTCTTAAGGGCCCAAGACGTAGGGGGTCTTAGACTCTATTGATTATCAAAATGTTTATACTCGTGACACAGGTTATTTGATGTATTTTCCACTAAGAAAAATAATATATATATATACAGGGTGTCCACTCCAATCGTGGACCAATAGCTAATTTCTAAACCGTTAGAGATAAGCATATAGTTTATTTAGGAAAAAATCTCCAAATTATGAAAGGAATTTTGAGTCTATTCAATGTTTTTCAAAAAATCAAATTTTGAAAGAGTTACGAAATTTAAATTTTTATACAGCCCCCCAGTCCTATCAATCATATTTAGTAAAACATTCTTGACACTGCAACGTTTAAAACTAAAAAAAAATCATTCTTCTACCACAAAAATTGACCGAGTTATGACGTTTTGAAAAATCAAGATTTTGAAGGATTTCGCATACGGTCCCTTAAACGATCTCTCGATGACGTCATGAAACAATGCAAAATGTTGATTTTTCAAAACGTCATAACTCGGTCAATTTTTGTGGTAGAAGAGTGATTTTTTTTAAGTTTTAAACGTTACAGTGTTAAGAATGTTTTACTAAATATGATTGATAGGACTGGGGGGCTGTATAAAAATTTAAATTTCGTAACTCTTTCAAAATTTGATTTTTTGAAAAACGTTGAATATACCCAAAATTCCTTTCATAATTTGGAGATTTTTTCCTAAATAAACTATATGCTTATCTCTAACAGTTTAGAAATTAGCTATTGGTCCACGATTGGAGTGGACACCCTGTATATATATATGGGCAATTCTCTGTAAACTGGTAATTGGCTGTCCGGACTGAGTATTTTAAAACTAATAAAGTGTAGTAAATTAATTATCGCTCTTAATACAAGTAATGCATTAATACTTTGTGGCCCAATTGTATTTGGAGTAATAACACTTTAATTTTTTTTTCTAGAAATTATCTAAGCGCCAAAAACACAGTCCCCTGGCTGTCCCAATTCCATAGTCTAACTGTTAAAGACAGTATTTCAAAAAAACTATTAACACTACATAAATTTAGCAATTCATATTTAAAAGTTGAATAATGAACCTATATTTTTCTTATGAAATAAGGTATAATTATGTATTTCTAAAACTTAAAATTGTCATGTAAATTCTGTCCGGAGTTTTTTCAAACAGTCCCCTGCAACCAATTCAAAGCTGTAATACGAAAAATCTATAACATTTGTAAATTCTTTTAGGCATGAAGTTTAAAGTAATTAGTGTGGATTTGCCGAAATCGCCGAGAACGATGTTGAAACGCTACTTAGCTTAGTTTGAGAGCCACATTTGTGATGAAAGTATGCATCAGGGTCGTTGCGAAAACAGTCCTCTGGGAAGTGATTTTATTAATGTCAATTAATTTAATTATAAAACATATTAGTTATTATGTTCACGATTTTTGCCTCAATTTATAGGTAGTCTCGTAATTAATTATGTTCCATTAGTTTTGCAGATATTACGCAACAAAGAGCAAAAACACAGTCACCTGGCACAGTCCCCTGCCTAGTTATACTAGGCGGGAGACTTACCCCCTATCATGATTTATCAAAAAAACACAAACTTTAATTGGTCCTCTTTCAAACCAAAGTAATAGATTCATTTTCTGAGCAATAGTATTATAATTATACGAACATTTCAACAAACCGTGCCCGGACAGATTTCGTGTGAAAAAATGACGAGTTTACAGAGAATCGCCCATATATATATATATATATATATATATATATATATATATATATATATATATATATATGTGTGTAGATTCACGCGTTCAATAACGGCCATTGCTTACCCCTACGGGATTGCTTATCTAGTCTATCCTTTATGCCCTGCAAAAATTCATAAATATACATATATATACACACACACACGCGCACCCCCCCCCCACATATATATA
>JAXGGA010017257.1:0-24761 GCA_038373865.1 Uloborus plumipes | reverse complement strand
GGAAAGTATCTGCGAAGAAATCTTCCGTTTCTGAAGCCAAGATTGAAGGACTTACTTAATACTAGTGTTAAATATTAAATATTCATTGCGGAGATTTATTTCAGAACTTCAAAAAAAAAAGAAAAGTTAAATCCAAATGCAGAAAAGTTGTTTGGCTTACTGAAGTTAAAAGTTTTTTTTTTGCATTAGAAGTAGTTTTCATATCATTTATATATATATTTGTATTTATATTATACTAGCAGAACCCGGCAGACGTTGTTCTGCTTAGATGTATATTTCGTCTTCACGTGGTGTTTTGGATGTAAAAATCTATAAAGCGTTGTTGAAAATAGGCATGATGAAAGATTTTAAAAAATCTAAATGAAGCAAAGTTATCTTCTCATAAAGTTATTCAATTTTCAGAAAGTCTATTCAATAAAAAAGTTCATTTTCCTTTAATACTATAAAACTATGTTCTATATAGGGGACTTACCCACCATTCCGTACGTCGTTAATAATTTTTAACATTGCGGTTAATGACAAATATTACGGACTTGAAATAGCAAACACCTTAAAAAATATGGTAGCATTTGAGTACTGTCATGCAATAATATGTTTGTCTGAGAAGGAAACATATTTAATCAGGTATTTATCATACACACATAATTTTTTCTACTCCCGAAAACAAAAATAGTTGCGTAGCAACGTGCCTTGGAAAATTTCAATTATTGAAGGTTCTTGACGCTATTTAAAAAGTCGCCAATTTGGTAGCTAATTTGGGATACCTGGGGTAATTCTGAACCCCTATCCCTTCCATAAATAAAGAAACTTACGTAATCTCACTTTTGTGAAAGAGAAATTGTCGCCAAATGTTGAGGTATTCTCTATGAAGCTGCTTACTTTTTTGGCAATCTGAAATCAATTTGAATATTATATTTGGCGCTAAAAATACACCATTCCTTAAGGCGTTAAAATAATTTCCAACATTGCGGTATATCATAGCAAATAGTTTGGACATGAAAACGAACCATTGATTGGATGTTTGGCGAGAAAATATAGTAACATACTCTGATTGAAAACAGCAATAGGTATAAAGAGCAAAATAGTGTTCGCGTGGAAAATAATGCATGCCATCTAAGCCTCTACAAATCTAAAGCAGTTCCGAAATATGAAACTGAATCTCATTTGTTTTTAAAAAAAGATTAATCTATTAATCAAATACCTTTTTTATCCTTTATACTTGAGATAGTTATTGGGAAAACTTCCATTATTGAGGGCTCTTGGCGCGATTTAAAAGATCGCCAAATTTACGGTAGCAAGCAATTCCAACTATCTGCCAGAGAGTTGAGTTGATACACTAAATACTCGATTGGATTGATGAAAGCCTTCGAAAATGGAGTTTTAAATTGAAATTACAAAGACAGAATCATGTCTAAAATTGAAATAAAAAAATAACTACCCATCGGATTTTGTTGAAACTGGTCTCTAAACCTTCCCAGTACCAAAAGGAACAAACGGTGAAAGTTTCAGTCAAATCTCCCGGGTAGTTTCTGAGATCTTAGGGAACACACACACACACACACACACCAACATTCATTTTTATATATATAGATAATCAATGTTTACATTTTGAAGAAGTCATGATCATATTCTTGTATATATTTTTATTGCCAAAGCGAAGCCAATATTTAAACTATGTTTAGCAAGGGGGCGTGTTAAAATTAATGCTAACTATGTTTAAATAATCTTATTATGTGTATAATCTAACTGTAAATATCACTGAAGTTTAGTTTATGTAGTCCAGTTTGGCAACGCCGTTTTTATGTTGTTCTCGTTCCTGCCTCGCTTGCTAGATTGGATGTTGAAATTCACGATGTAATCTAAATGTCTTAAATATATATTCAAGTAATCTGGGACGTGTCTGTGCATCATTAACATGATACCTACACAAAATCTAACACTATATTGATAGAGCATAATACACATATAAGCACTGTTTTGATCCTTATAACTTTTTTAATGAAACTTCAATCACAGTTTAAAAGCTGTAACTTAAACAAGATCAAATAATATAATTTATGAACATTTGAAAAAATGAACAAAATTGTAGCAAAATATACTCCTAAAATATTAATATGATTTAAATGTATAATATAATGCAAATTTTTTCCTTTTCACCGCTGATCTAGATATTTCTTAACCCTTTAAGCGGTCAAATATTTTACCAGAAATGCTTCCAAAAAAGGCATATTTTTTTATTGCATGTAGTTAAGTATTATACTTACTGGAATAAGAATATTGAGAAATTTTAAATTTTTTTTCGTTTTTATTACTTTTACAACATTTTTTATTTTACAATTTTGGTCACAAAGCCCTTAAATGTTTGCTTTTTTTAAGTACATTGTGCATGCAGTAAAGAATGGTTTACAAATTATGCAAAACTTTCTCTCAGAATATAATTCATCATGTAACAAAGTAGTATTTTCGTCGTATATTCCATCTATAATTTCCATAAGATTCACAAGCACGGCATACAGTAGAACAAAAAGTTCCCGCTTTCTCGCTACATAGAAAAACTCGGATGAAAAGCATTTCATTTACATGGACAAGCCACACCATCTGTTAAAAAATAATACTACTACATTTTCTCTTTCAATAAGGAAAAATTCGGGCAAACTAGAGAAGGAAATCAGAAAATATCGATGCCCGTACGCCGTACGGGCAAACCAGATGAGGCCAATTTCGGGTAGCACGTACACTGTACGGGCAAACTGCTTAAAGGGTTAACCGATCTACATTTTTCCAAAAAGAAAAAAAAAGACATGTTTTAAGTTTCCTTCTGCTAGAGAAAAGGGTGAAGGGATCGATAATTCAAATTACGCTTTAGAAATTTAAATAAAAACGTAGCATTTAGAACAATGTATTTAATGATAGAAAAGAATTTTCATGGGTTCAAAAGGAAACCACTGTGCATTTTTAAAACATTAATTCGTACTTACATAGTTTTTCATCCTGCTCGCTCACGTCAAGCAATGACAAATGAGCTAATTAACGGATTACATTGTTGTAGTTCATCCTTTCATACATTTTGTGGGACAGTTTCTATTGAAGGTCCGATGTGAGTGAGAAACCACAAGCGCTGGACAGAAATGTCCGGATCCCATCGGAACCCTTGGAGACGAGACATCAAAGTGCCTCTTTTAGACCACACAGGAATTCCCTATAGAGCAAGCTCGCAGCTTATAGAGTTCGTGGCAAAGCCCTTTCCTTCTAACCATTAGTATATCCCGAAACCTAGCTCTGAACAGGAAATAGATGCAAATTGTTCCTTTCTGTGAACGAAACACGTTTTACGATCGACATCCCCTTTTTACCGACCCCTTAACTAACTGGTTTCTCAGAGAAAGCATGTCCGAATGTCACATAGAGGACATTTTCTAGGAATGAGCTTGTGTTAGCTGTGCCGAGCTGTGGATTAGGCAGAGGATTACTGGCCGTGCTGAGGGAGTCATAATCCAAAAATTGAGTCGAATAAGGATTTACGAGAGCGAAATGAATGGTAGAGGGAGCGCCGTGGCTAAAGTGTGTGGGTTTGTTCGGGGCAATGATTTGATAATTGTCATTTGCGGCATAATTAAGTACGGTGATCCCACTGTGGTTACAGCTGTTATTATTCCAAAAGGTATGGTGCGCATTGAAATCTCCCATGAGAATGGAAAAACTATTGAGATTGGAGATCTGATCCAGGTCATGAGTATTAGAAGGAACGCTAATTTTATTCATGACATAAATTTGAAACATGCCAAGGACTCCAACAACAGTTTGCCTTGCGGCCCAATCAAAAGCTGGTTCCCTTCGGGGGAAATCTTCCAATTACAATCGACCGTACTCACCAGGCCTCGGCCGAATCACTATACTGCTTTTATTCATGACATACAAATGTCTATTCCGAAGGAATGGACCAAGAAAGAAAAAAATAAACAAATATAATGTAATTTACGAGCCTAATAATAATAACAGGAGAATAAATAAAACAAGAAAAAAGATGGCGATGGTTAGATTCTTTTTCGATGCATTGGATAATTTTCGCTTGAAATTTGGATTTGAACTTTTTGTATAAGTTTTGTTACAAGTTTTGCATAACTTTCCTGACGTAATTTCTTCGAATTCAATGACTTTTTCAACATTGTATGAATGCGTTTTTCTTTTCTTTTTTCTTTTTTTTTTTTTTATAATTGCAGTTACCTCCTTCATTTCCGATTTAAATATGCGTTATACAGAAGCGCCCCGATGGGAGGTCACTGTGACCTCCCAATAATTTCCCTATTCTGCACATTTTGCTGACGATTCGGCAATTTGGAGACAATATTGCAACATTGAGATTATTTGTTCATTTTAGTTTATAGAAGTTTTCTAAAAGATGACTATATAATGTTTTTTCTCACTAAATGTTATACACGTACGACCTGTGTGCATGCTTGTATTTTATCATTCAGTAAAATTGGAACTTCATTCGGCATATTGATGAATTTCCCCCTCCAAAAAAATTTAGTTCGGGGCGCCCCTGGCGTTGTAGGTATGTCGCCAAAGCAGTCAAAATGACCTTTTATGCAATCTAATCCTAAGGACTAGTGCTAAAAGTGATACAGAACGAGAGGCACAACTGCGGTTGGAAAGAGATCTAACTCCTAACTTATTTTTACCGTTATTGAAATTTACGTTACAGATGTGGTATTCTGGTACATGACTTGCGCCCGATGCTAAGTTAACCGTCATTCGAAGATACGGAATAACGTATACTTTACCACTTGCAAGGCTTCACTAGATAGCGTTTTATACAGGCTGTTTCATTTGATCAAAATCCTTGGGATAAAAACGGATACATGTCGCCTAGCGACATCTATCGAATTTTGTGGTAACTAACATTATATACAAATCAGATAATAAAAGACAAAATTAAAATTTAATTTGTTGGCGACAATTTTACAATTTGGCATTCAATTCTATTTTATTATATGTTAACGTCATTTAATAGCTTGTTCGATTTTCTGGTTTATTCTGCATTTTAACGGCTTGTTTTAATTAGTTAGTGAATTATTTTTCATTTTAATTGATTCTAATTATAATTAAACTATGAAACGACACTGGCACCGCAGAGCGATAAATGGCGATTTTGGAACTATAGTTCCATCAAAACTTTTGATGAGTTTAGATTGTCAAATTAATTTATTTGGCGAGTTTTTTAACAAGAATTCTCACATTATTTCGCAGCTTTTTTTTTTTCAGTTTGTCCATTATTTTACTTTCAAGTATTAAACGTATGTGTGAAATTAGAAGCAAAAAAGGGAAGATTTCGGTGATTGGAAGTCTGGTTATCTTTCCCTATTGGCGTTAAATCTTTGTCGCCAATTTATGAGCGAGGGAAATACTTCCTTCGCAAACATAAACTAAAGAGCAACAAAATAAAGTAATTATCGCCAAAAATTTGGCACCCACACCAGATTCCCAATTATCGAAATATTATCATAATCTTTTCTTTTTCATAAGTGTTATTTATGTTTAAATACACGACATTGAAACCCAAAGAAAGTTTTTGAGAAAGAATTTGACCGATACATGACACTGCAGCTTGTCATATTTGCTTGTTGGTGTGGGTGTGTTAAGACACTGGGATTTCTGGCAGAAGAACGAAGTATACATCTTTGTTTAACTTTTAACAGAGCTGTCTAACACCTTCCTCGGTTTGATTTTCGAAAATTAATACTCCCAACATTTATGCACAATTAGGGCCCAAGTAGAGGTGGAAGAGGAGGGTAATTTCTAAGAACAGTTCCAAAAAAGGTTGGGCTTGTTTTGAAGGTAAAATGTCTGTCAAAAAAAAAAAAAAAGGTGCAAAATGTCGTGGTTTTTTGCATTAACAAAAATTGTCAAAAGCGAATGATACCAAGAACAAAATGCGTTTTTGGGAAAGAAAACAATACCATAAAATTTTAAAAAACGTATGAATTTTTTTTGTGTTAGAATTTTATAACTCCCTTTCACATAGTTAATAATTCATAATTTCTTTCCACGTCTGATCAAAGTTTCAACTTGACGCAAATACAGGTTATTTAATTTTTGACACATAAAAAAGCTACCACTTTTTTAATACGTGCTAAAGCTATTTATTAAAAATCAGAAATCCTTCGCGTTACACATTTTGCGCATGCGTGAATCTTTAAAAAGCGAACTAGTCTCGGTGCAAGGTTCGCAGGTTAACTTGTTTGTACGGTAGGGTGATACCCAAGCGGATAAGTACTCAGAACAAAGCCCGTTTGGGGTCAGCTGCATTCGACAGATACAATTCGCTACAACCCCTTTCAAATGACTGCGCATGTAATGATTGCTGTTTTCACTTCAAGGGTTTGGCGCATTTTAACCATTGCAGCGACATTTTACGTAGTTCTGAAAATTTTTTAGTTGCGAATGGTTAGTGAAATGTAAATGTGTTTGAAATTGAGTGGCAGGTAGCAACAATTTGGTTTTTTGCTACTTGCGATCTAAGGGTCGAATTCAAGTGAAACACCATTGCAATCGCCGCGAGGCGATCGCAATAGACCGGAATTGCAATCGCTACTGTCTATTCTCTTCTATTCTAGAAGTCAATAAACTTCGACACACATGAGGACTGCGTACTATGCGCCTTGCCTCCACAGATAGTACAATACAGATTTTATTGAAGGAAAGAATTTACAGTACAGAGAAGGAAGTTACACCCAGGGCAAAGGCGGGAATCGAACCCGCGCCTCTTGAGATTACAAACTGACGGGCAGACCCACTGCTCCGTTGAGGCCCCGCAATCGCTACTGGAAGTCGAATTTCGAAAAGTAATACTCCGAACATTTATGCAAAATTAGGGCTCAAGTAGAGGAGGGAGGTGAGGGAAATTTCTAAGAACAGAGTTCCAAAGAAGGTAGGGCTTGTTTTGAAGGTGAATGTCTGAAATCGTTTGTCAAAAAAAAAAAAAAAAAAAGTCAAAAGCGAATGATACCAAGAACAAAATGTGTTTTTGAGAAAGAAAATAATATCATAAAATTTAAAAAGAGTATGAAATTCTTTTGTGTTAGAATTTTATAACTCCCTCTCACACAATTAGTTATTCATGACTTCTTTCTACTTCTGATCCAAGTTTCAACTTGACGCAATTTCGTGTTATTATTGACACATATTAAAACTACCACTTTTTATAGATGCGCTAAAGCTGTTTATCAAAAATCACAATTTCTTCGAGTAAGTCGCGCATGCGTAGTGTATATTAAAAGAGCGAACCAGTCTCGGTGCTCGGTTCGCAGGTTATCTCAAGGACACTATGAAACGTTCACTTCAAGGGTTGGGCGCATTTTCCATGCTGCTGTAGACGTTGTTATGAGTAACGAGACGGCGGGGTGTCAAGCTACTGCCTAAACAAATCCAGCTCATGTGTTTGTTTCTTCCGAATTTTTATTCTCAAGTGAGTTAAAAAATGCAGCTTTGGCTTCTGAACAGAAAAAATACCCTCCTGAAAACAGGTTACATGGGTACACAAATGGTTCAACTGAAGATGTAAAAGAAAAAATGCTGGTGCGAGAACTTTCAGTGTTAGCTATCCGGTTGGAAAGCATTGTGACAATTTCGACGGTACATAGCGACTATATCATTTGTAATTGGAAGCTTAAAAAACAGTCATGAATGCAAAATTATGTTTTCAATTGATTAAGAAGTAGCTGTTTTGTCACCTACAAATTTAAAGTGATAAAATACTAACATGTCCATTTCTGTGAAATGAAACTTTTTCAGCGGGGAAAGTGTGACCTTCCGATGGATTTCAAATCATTGTGACACATCGGAAATGAGCAGGCAGATCACCTTATCAACTTGTCAAGGCTGAATCTCTTTTCACTCAACCACATTCTGCCTCTGTGTAACATTTAACGAGTTGTTCATAGCAAGCTAAAAATTTACAGAATTTCTTCACATAACAATGCAGCTATGCATAGATGCATGCTTTATCTCTTTTTCCATATGTTAAAAATGCGCTTTTAGAAAAGAAATGGCATATGGTTTCTTTAATTCTTCATAGATGTGTCAGTAAAGAAAAAAATATTGCCTAGTTTATCCAAGTAAATTTTGAAACATTTTAACTTTTATTGAGAAATCGGGAAATATTTAGCAACTCGCTTGTCTAACACCATGAATGACCCACAAGCATTTACATACACAATACATGAAAATTTATTAAGTTTGTATAGAATTGTAAAAAATCACTTCTAAAAAATCTCATCCGCTGAATAAGAAACTGATGTTAAGTAAAATAAAACAAATACTGAAAATACATTTGTGAAAAAAAGACTTATTTACATCAACTCGCGTTTCTGATTTGCATACAATTTCAAAATACAAGTACCACTAACGCATAATTCAAAATAATTGTGAATTGTATAATCATTTTGACGAGATGATACTGTAATGAATATTTAAGTGGTTAAGAAAAGGTGTCTCACGATTTTGGCTATGGTTGTAAATTTTAAGATCCCCTTCCACATATGTTCAACGCAAGGCTTTATCTCTTTTTCCATATCGCACGCCTAGAAGAATACTGCCACAACTCAAAAGTCGAAACTCCGAATGTTCAGAGATGTACCCAGAGCCATGATTTAAAAGTCAAAAAGAAACATTTATTTTAAAAGCATTATGAAAGCAAATGAGCCGAAATGATCTAACCCAGTGGTTCTCAACGGGGGCGATACCGCCCCCCGGTGGGCGGTGGGACGATGTTGAGGGGCGGTGAACATGTTTTGGGCGGTCGGGGGGCGGTGGACATATTTTGGGCGGTAAGGGGGCGGTGGGTACATTTTGAAATTTGCTTGAGAGGACATGTTTCGAGTGACAGTTTTTGGAGGTCCCCACTTCCAAAGCGCAACTATCTAAAATAGCCTAAAATTGTGCTTTATGTGCATTGAAAAATTGTTCGAAAAAGAGTTCTAAATTCCTAACCCCTCCCTGCTCACCTATCTTAGATGGCTAAAAAATAGCTTTAAATTGCGTTTTGAAAACTTAACTTTTAAAAAACTTCCGGGAAAAAGATTCAGATCCACCCGCCTCTTTTTCGCTAACATAACCACACATAGCTAAAAATTATGCTTTTAGATATTTCTGTCGAAGAGCTATAGAAACCTTCATTTTTAAAGACAGTCTAATAATTTAAAAAAAAAAATGATTACGGGACTGAATCTCGAACTACACGCCTACTCTTTTACCATCATAACCAGAGCCTAAAATTGCGTTTTTAGGAAGTCGGTTTGTAAAAATTTCCACAAGAGAGCCCCTAGACTTGAGATACTTTTTGCGTTGTTATAGAATCGCGCTAACAACATCAAAAGTAGTTAACAGTTACATTTTCAGAGTGCACTCTGAAAAAATTATCGGAAAAAAAACCGAGCCTATACCTCCGTCAACACCAACAAATACAATTTTTACAACAAAATTTAGGTTTTTAAGACTTTAATTTCAGAGGACAACGAATGGAGTTCTGACCACCCTAACATGACCAAAATTAGCCTCAAAATAACTTTCAAGTTTGAAATAATTTCGTGAAGGACCTTTTCACCCTTGTCAATGTTACCAAAACTTGCCTAAAAGTACGTCAATTTTAAATGCTTCACCGGGGTGTAAATTGTAAATTTGACTTATTTAATTTCCCCCATGCAATTAAAACTTGATTTATAATCTTTAAAGATGACATGTACGGGCGGCAGTTTCAAGTCATTGTCCCGTCTGGGACAAGGACTTGTAAGAGATACCCTGCAAGTAAATAAGAACAACACTGTTTGGAAAACTATTTGAACGCAGTGTATTTTTAGAGGATAACAATTGCACGCTTTTAAAAAAATCTTTTGATCCAAAAGATTTTTTCGCTATAGTCACATATTAGCCACCTATTAGTTTAAAATTATAGAGTTAAACAGGTCAAGAAAACTGCTCCCCCCCCCCCCTCTTCCGTTTCATACCTATCCGCAAAGGGGGCGTTGAAAACATTTTCAGTCCTAAAGGGGGCGGTAGCTGTGAAAAGGTTGAGAACCACTGAGTTACATTATTGAATCAGCCGTTTTTTTTAATCAAAACTATTGAGAACAAACATGATTAATATAAGTGGCGGCCACTGTTGTACTTTTTATAACATAAATAATAAAATACTCTTAACGATGAAAAGGAAAATAAAGACACTTGTCGAATTTACTATTTTATTCACCCCCGCCTTCTTGAAATGTATGTAAATTTTTGTCTAGAAACTAAGTACAGTATGTTCCACTTGATTTTAAAAAATGCATTGTTTTAAATCAACTTTTCCAGTATTTGGCAAGAACCGTAAATGATATAACTAACAAAATGTGCTCCAAAACTCGAACAGAAATAATATTCTGCAGTTAGATTATATGAACTGCATATAAAAATATACTCTTGATAAATCTGTAGTGCTAAGTATAGCAAGTTCAAAGTGTTTTTATTAAAAACATTCATTATGTACTTTCTGCACATTTGTTTAGTTCTTAGCACAGACTTGAGTAATAACTAATGAAATGTACCCTTAAAAGTGCAAAAAAATTGAAATAGGATTGAGAAAATATCTCATGTGAAATAAATTTCAGAAATTGAAAACCATCAGTTGTTGAGAACTTAACACTGGCAATAAGTAGGTTATAAGAAGTTTACTGTATGTTCCTATATTAAATTCTAGTTTATGTATTCTTGGCAAATAATTGCTTTTAAATTAGCCTTCACATGTTTATTTTTAAAAAAACAATTTAAAGGGATCAAACTGTACATTTTAAGGTAGAGTTTTTGAAACATATTAAGCAGAACGCTAGTGAACAGTTATCCAACAGTTTCATAGACCTTCTGACCATCCAAAGTTTTGTATTTAATTGCTGAGTTCATTTGCTCGGTGATTTTTTTTCACTTTAATGTAACTATTAGTTTTATTTAATGGACCGCTTTATTTAAAAACAACATTATTGATTTTGGCAACATTTGACCAAAAAATAAATGCTTTGCTGTTTTGACTAGTTTGGTGAAACATTTTCGAGATGAGCTGTGCTTTTATTAACTTTCTTGGTTTATACTAGTGGTTTTCACATGTGTGGATCCAGAGGTGGAGGGGTGTGACCTCTTCCTTAAAGGACCAAATATTGCCCAAAACTACATTTTTGGACTTATATTTCAACAATATTGCAAAATAGCCCCGGTTCTCACATGAAAATTGCACTTTGACCCCTCCCTTTCCAAAAGCTTGATCCTCCCTTGGGTTCCCAAAATAATCCACATGGACCCCCACGGGTTCACCAGCCTCGATGTCATTTAAGCAAGTTTTACTAACATTTAGTCATTCTATATGTGCAATATAGTGTCCAACACAATTTTTACCGCACATTTTTTTCTATTTTGAAATGCTAGAAACATTGCATTTCTTTCCTAATTTTGGAACTATGCCTAGATGGATGGTTCACGAGCAACGGACAAAATCTAGTAAGGATCCACGGAGGGAAAATGTTTGGGAATCTCTGGTGTATTCAAAAGCATGACTTTTTTCCACTGAAATTTATTCTTTCATCATTACTTCGGAAAGATTTATGCATCACGATGCATTAAGAATTTTAGAAGTTGTTTTTTTAGTAGCTTATTGTGAAATAAATACTTGTATGTTTTCATGTTACACAAAACCAAAATAAGTAAGTGCATTATTTATCCAGATTTAACACCAGGCTTACACAATCACATTAGAAGTTTTTCTGCATTTTACGATTGTCCACTGTTTACCGACTAATATTTTGGAAAAACAGAGGGGGAAACACCATTAAGTGATTTGATGATTGAAAATATCCCCTGCAAAAGTATTTCTTCATATAAAAGAGGTGACGAATAAATCTGACATTCCTTAGAAAACATGTTGTCGCTACAAGGATGAATAATGTGTCATCTATCATGTATCATATTACCCTGCGTTAGCCAGCATGCCGGAAAAAGTGAGGTTGACCAGCAGCCTGGAAATTCTCATTTTGCGGCATGAAGGATAATTCAAGATTCATTTTGCAACAAAATCAAAGTAAATTTCTACTCTCAGTTTCAACCGCAAAGCAAACCAGTGCTAGGAAAAATTATAATAAATTCCCAAAGTAACCTCTTTCTCAAAAACAAACCAATAAATTGCAAGTTTCCTAGATGAAAAAAATCGTGGTGGTTTCATATCTTGCTATAGTTTATTAATATTATTAATATTTTGAAAAAATTAAACTGTTTAATATAATACTGTTTTCTCAGCTGAATCAGGTAACGGATAAACGAATACCTGCTCATACGAATAAAACATCCAGGAACCAATACCATAGGTGCAATGTTAAAGATCACCGCTTAAACAAATATCCTGCTTAATCAAATAATATTTCTTGAAATCGACAGTATTCATTTAAGCAGGGCCAACAGTTCTTTTAAAATGATCTATTCTGTTGTGCGAAGCAGAAAAGGTGAATCTGCAGCTGAGCTCAAAATGAGAAATCATTTTTTAAAGTTTTATTCCGCCGTGTATTTCATTTAGATGCTACTTTTTCAGAAATTTTATTTCAATATTTCTTATTTACAAAGCACCATAAAACAAGGTATTTAGGTTATACGTATATCTGTTACAAAGAATTACCAGCTGACAATATTTTAATGGTGGTTGTAAAACTTGTGCAGATAAGACTTACTGTAAAATCCTGAAAATAACCCCCCCTATTTTCAAAATTAAGCTGATAAATTTCAGGTGGGGGGGTTATAATCGAGATTTTTTATACAGTATATTCAGGATAAGAGAAATTTCACTTTTTTCCAAAAAAGGGGAGGGGGGTTATAATCGATGGGGGGGTTACTTTCGGGATTTTACGGTATGTGCTTAGGACTCCGGTGTAGAACTTATATAATTTTTAAAGTTGAATATGCATTTGTTATCGTATTAAATAACTTCTTTCTTACCTTGGTTTTTCTGGCATGCCGGAAAGGACTATGCAAGAGTTATTGAAAATCTGGTGACACACAAATTTTGCAGCATGCCAGCTAATGCTAAGTAATATGATGGTATATTGTAATATGAATTCTATACCTCAAATTCTGTACGCCTTGTAGCAGGCAATTCATTTCAAATTTTTCCAGGGGTGGGGGGGTCAAAAGGGTTTAAACTCCAAGCAAATTTCCTCGAAAACAACAAAAGCCACTCCCACTTATATGAAAATACATTGATTTCACAAAGCCGGGTGAGAGGGTATTGACCCCCCCCCCCCCAATAGACTTAGGTATTAAATTCACAGAAATTATGCACTTACTTATTTTGATTTGTATAATATAAAGTATAGAACACATAAATTTTGCGGCATGCCGGCTAATGCTAGGTATTATGATGGTATTTTGTAACATTAAAACCTTTTGGTATGTGTTATGTGTCACAAAACTCTTGAAAATGTGGCGCTATTCACAAATGAAGTAACATTTTGGGGGAGGAAAGGGTTTCATGAAATTGACAGTTAGTGACAAGAAGGAAGGTGGGGGTAACAAGAAGTGTGACATTGCATATTTTATAGAAATATGTTACTGAAAAGTAGTGTGACATGTGACAAATGGGTAAGGGTTAAAGAGAACTGTGACACTTTGTTTCAAAGGGGGTTTAAAATATTGGGAAAAAGCCATGGGCGGAGTTAGACTTTTCTGTCTGGGGGGGCTAAGCCCCCATTCTAAAAATGTCACCAAAAAAAAAAACAACACACATATATATATATATATATATATATATATATATATATATATATATATATATATATATATATATATATATATATATATATATATACTAGTTGACCCGGCAAACGTTGTTTTGCCATATAAATAATTTCCTAGTAATTTCTAGTGTAGACAAAAAATAGCTTACTTATTGTAAGTATGTATGTATGTATGGTAGAATGTGTATATTGTATGTATGTAAGAATGTGGTATATGCGTGAAATAAGCATGGAGCGCTGTGAACGATGAGGGAATATAAAAATAACAAAAGGCAAACATTATTTTTAAGTTATTATAATTTATTCCTTAAAATTATATATCATTAATTAAACAATTACGACAGTAACACTATTAAACAATATCAATCTCTTAATGCTATAGCGTGAACAATATTTTTTGTTAGTCCATCTTTAGCTAACACAAACAAACTGGATGGTTTACCCACTCGAGAGCATGCCACGTATAATTGTCCGTGTGAAAAACATGGTGTTCTCAAATCTAAGCCACAAACAGACATCGTTTGACCTTGGGATTTGTTGATAGTCATTGCAAATGCCAATCTAATCGGAAACTGAATACGTTTGAATTGAATTGGCACATCTGTAGGTATAATAGGAATCCGTGGTATGAGTATATTTTCACCTCTGAACTTGCCAGTTAAAACCCTGGCTTCGATCACGTTTTTCATTAATTTTTGAATGACTAATCGCTTACCGTTGCACAGTTCAAATTACGAAGCAAGATAATTGGAGATCCCACTTTTATTTTTTAAAAATTTGTGTCACTTTAATGGTCGTTCATACCCCCCCCCCCCCTCTAGCAGTGAAAAAAAACTTTATACAGCAGATTTTGCCTAATAACTCAACACTCATGGTGTTTGATACATTTTATTTGTTTGTAATGATGTTTTTTGGTCACAACCAATATGAAAATCAAAAAAATAGTTACTTTAATTTTTAACATATATTTATCTTCTTCAGAATTTTTGACTTTTAATTTTACCTTGAATTTGACGTAAATGCAAGATATAAAATACAGAATTTTATAAAGGTACAAAAATTAACATAATATAATTGATAGTGTATATAATTTTTGAAAAAATAATATAAGTGCCGCAAATCAAAAACCATTTATTGCCACAATCGATTCAAAGCCCCCAAAAATGGCACAAACGTCCATAAGAAAATTCTACAGCATCGAAGGACCCCATTGCCAATTTTAACAAAGATCCGACCAAAACTGTCATTTTGTACTATAAAAAAATATGGGGTAGATCCCCATGAGGGGATGCACCTGCATAAGGACATTACAATCATTAAAATCATTCAAAAAAAAAAAAAAAAAACCATGCAGCTGTTCGAAAAAACCCTTGCGGACCTGGATTCGATCTCATTCCATCAGGAACTTCAACCTGACGCGCCTAACCACTTGACCATCGGGTCGCTCATTGAAGTAAGGATTTACGATAACACATATTGTTTTAGTTCAGTAGATCAGATGTTATGTGCGAACAAAAAAAATTTAGGAGTGGACTACCCCTAACATTAGGGGGATGAAAAATAGATGTTGGCCGATTCTCATAGATACTGGATAAGCACAAAAAATTTCATCAAAATCGGTCAAGCCGTTTCGGAGGAGTATGGCAACGAAAACTGTGACACGAGAATTTTATATATTAGATATATATATATATATATATATATATATACTAGTTGACCCGGCAAACGTTGTTTTGCCATATAAATAATTTCCTAGTAATTTCTAGTGTTGGCAAAAAATAGCTTACTTATTGTAAGTATGTATGTATGTATGTAAGAATGTGGTATATGCATGAAATAAGCATGGAGCGCTGTGAACGATGCGGGAATATAAAAATAACAAAAGGCAAACATTATTTTTAAGTTATTATAATTTATTCCTTAAAATTATATATCATTAATTAAACAATTACGACAGTAACACTATTAAACAATATCAATCTCTTAATGCTATAGCGTGAACAATATTTTTTGTTAGTCCATCTTTAGCTAACACAAACAAACTGGATGGTTTACCCACTCGAGAGCATGCCACGTATAATTGTCCGTGTGAAAAACATGGTGTTCTCAAATCTAAGCCACAAACAGACATCGTTTGACCTTGGGATTTGTTGATAGTCATTGCAAATGCCAATCTAATCGGAAACTGAATACGTTTGAATTGAATTGGCACATCTGTAGGTATAATAGGAATCCGTGGTATGAGTATATTTTCACCTCTGAACTTGCCAGTTAAAACCCTGGCTTCGATCACGTTTTTCATTAATTTTTGAATGACTAATCGCGTACCGTTGCACAGTTCAAATTACGAAGCAAGATAATTGGAGATCCCACCTTTATTTTTTAAAAATTTGTGTCACTTTAATGGTCGTTCATACCCCCCCCCCCCCTCTAGCAGTGAAAAAAAACTTTATACAGTAGATTTTGCCTAATAACTCAACACTCATGGTGTTTGATACATTTTATTTGTTTGTAATGATGTTTTTTGGTCACAACCAATATGAAAATCACAAAAATAGTTACTTTAATTTTTAACATATATTTATCTTCTTCAGAATTTTTGACTTTTAATTTTACCTTGAATTTGACGTAAATGCAAGATATAAAATACAGAATTTTATAAAGGTACAAAAATTAACATAATATAATTGATAGTGTATATAATTTTTGAAAAAATAATATAAGTGTCGCAAATCAAAAACCATTTATTGCCACAATCGATTCAAAGCCCCCAAAAATGGCACAAACGTCCATAAGAAAATTCTATAGCATCGAAGGACCCCATTGCCAATTTTAACAAAGATCCGACCAAAACTGTCATTTTGTACTATAAAAAAATATGGGGTAGATCCCCATGAGGGGATGTACCTGCATAAGGACATTACAATCATTAAAATCATTCAAAAAAAAAAAAAAAAAACATGCAGCTGTTCGAAAAAACCCTTGCGGACCTGGATTCGATCTCATTCCATCAGGAACTTCAAGCTGACGCGCCTAACCACTTGACCATCGGGTCGCTCATTGAAGTGAGGATTTACGATAACACATCTTGTTTTAGTTCAGTAGATCAGATGTTATGTGCGAACAAAAAAAATTTAGGATTGGACTACCCCTAACATTTAGGGGGATGAAAAATAGATGTTGGCCGATTCTCATAGATACTGGATAAGCACAAAAAATTTCATCAAAATCGGTCAAGCCGTTTCGGAGGAGTATGGCAACGAAAACTGTGACACGAGAATTTTATATATTAGATATATATATATATAATATATATAAAAAAAACATATACATATATATTTATTTATTTATTTATTTATAATTTTGAATGCAACTTGAAAATAACAATCTGGGTTCACAGAGTTGAAATTCATAAATTCATTTTTATTTTATTGTTTTAATTTTCTTATAAGGCTTTCAATTGGGAATTGAAACTGTTTCTGTATTCAAAATAAAAGTAATAAAATCGGCTTAAACTAGCACAAAATTTGCATTTTAGAGATGAATTAACATTGTTTTCTTCATAATATTTACTGTTATTTTGGTTTCTATTACTTCTTTATGCATAAAATTTAATATTAACTTTTATTTCATATGAGGTTGTTGTATGATATGTAAATAGAGCTTGCTTGACTTAGAGCTTCCCAACTTTAAATATTTAAAGCGAAAAAGCACTCTGAGCAATGTCGTTTAACAGGAAGATTATATCAGCGTTTTCAGACGATAACACATGGAAAATTTTTAATTGTCATTTTTATAGTTAGATAACAGTATTATTCCGTATGACTTTAAATTATAAAACCGAAATTATTTTATTTATATTACCTTATTAGCAGCATTTTAAACAGACAGCCATTCTACAAAATACTAAAATGAAAAGATATTAAATTTTATGGGTAATCAAGTTCCAAAAATTATTTATTAGTTACATTGATTTAAACATGCTGGTAAACCTTGCAGGAAATAAATCATTATCAGTTTAAATACTTAAAAATCTTGAATACATAGTTAATAAGAAATAATAGTCTGGTGCAACAAATAGTAGAAAAACAACATTAAAACTTTAAGACACATTTTCAAAAAAACAAAAAAAAAAAAGCAAACACATACTTTAGAGTTTCAAGAACCTTATTCCCCTCCGACGGAAAATGTAAGTTCCAGATATTTTTTCATGCTATCCGTTTTATTTATATTTTAATTTGCTTTTAACGTTGTTTTTCCCACTTGCATAATTAATGTTTTTAAAATTTCCGATTTTTGCGCGAAGAGAATTCTTCGAAAATTTCGTCAATATTTACATTTTGTTTTACGAACTAGTTTTCAATATGAATGATTGACATATTTGCAAATCTTGTTTGAGTCACAGACTTTCTTAGCCACGTCTTTATGCGTCGCATTGCAGAAAAAGACCTTTCTCCTGTTGCTGAAGTTATGGGTATCGAGACTGCTACTTTGAGCAATAAAAAGACGTTCGGAAATATATTTCTGTTGACAACCTTTTTAAGTTCAGCAATTGAAATCTGATCACTTTTAAAGTAATTTTTTACTACTTTCATTTCTGCTTTTAAAAGATTCACATCAATATTTAGACAGTTCTTGTATGCATTAATAAAGCATGATGAGCTTTCAAAATCTAAAGCCAAAAATTTTTCAATTGCGAGGGCCGTATTTTGAAATTCACCCGAAAAACGCAGCTTTAAATTTTGCAACACACTGTCGAACACCACGTTGAAAACATTCCTTTTCCAATGTTCTTTATCCGGGAGGTCTTCTTCACTGTGCATGCGACTACCAATCGTAGAATAGGTAACTCCATCTCTTAGACGAATGCTTTCTTTCATCTTACGTTTTTTTGCGCTGCTTCCTTGCAAAGAAATGCATCTATCTTCTGCAAAATTATTGATTTTGTTCCACAACTGGTCAAATCCCTGTTTTTGCCGAGAAGTCTCTAAACATTTTATAGTGCTATTTACAAGTGTTATTGCCTGTCCGATATTTGACTCTTTGCTTTGAAAAAATTTATTCAAAATCTTCGTTGTTTCTAAAATGTCGTGCATTACAAAGAGATTGACAATAAAGTTTGCCGTATTTATATTAGACAGTATGCCTATGGCTTCAACAGCTAGTTTATCTTTTCCTTCGTCAATTTCAAATTGTAATGCATTCGCAATTGCATTAAAATGTCGGATGATGGTGCAGCAGTTTTTATATCTACACTAGCTGTGGGGCACGGCGTTGCACGGGCTTTAAAGTAGTAATGAAACTTTAAATAAACTACTCGCCGTCAAGGCGGTATATAATGATATATAACCGCCAAGGCAGCTCGGCTTTAAAGTAGCGAGGAAAGTTTCAGTAATGATATATAACTGCCAAGGCAGCTCGCCTTTAAAGTAGCGAGGAAAGTTTCAGCAAACTACTCGCCGCCAAGGCGGCTCGCCTTTAAAGTAGTAAGGAAACTTGAAACAAATTACTCGCCGCCAAGGCGGCTCGCATTTAAAAGAGGGAGGAAAGTTTTAGCGAAACCGGTTTCAAAAAACTACTCCCCGATAAAGCGGCTCGCTAAAAAACTTTCCCGCATAAAAAAGTCAATCGCATTATTTGCACATGCTTCTTCAGGAATAAAAACAATGTCAAGTAAATCAGGAAAGAGGTTTTCGAACTCAAAGTTCAAACGCTTGTAACTTTTTTTCTAGTGGAGATAAAAGCTTGGTTCTTCGACTATAAGTCGAATCACTTCTGGGGTTAAAAATATCGCTCTATCCAATGGCGTAAAAATCAAAAGTGTGGAATAATTAGTTTATTTTTTATTGATGGTTTTAATGAACCAAGTATTGCAAGAAATCGGGTGAAGCCTTGCAAAAGGCAAGTTTAAAAATTGAATAACTCGTGCTGTGTTTAAGTTAGAGAATCGGAACAACCTGCATAGGACGGACAAAATTTTTCTGCTTCCAACGATATATAACATTAATATGTGCAAGTAATTTTTAACCCCAGTATTCGGCGATTTATGAGAAAATTGCCTTGAATTCGAATAAAAAACGAATCGCTTATCGAATCTTTTCAAACTATAGCCTAAAGTCTTTCTGGATAAATGGACTATTCAACACAAAAAGAATTTTTCAAATCGAACCAGTAGTTCCTGAGATTAGCGCGTTCAAACAAACAAACAAACAAACAAACTCTACAGCTTTATATATTAGTAAAGATCTTATCTTATCTTATCTTAGATATTAAGCAGGGCTGGGGCGAAGCCCCATTTTCCTGACGTCGTGAAAAAAGGGGAAAGAAAAAAAGTGCCGAAGCACTCAGTATGGATGGGGGGGAAGAAAAGTCACGGCCTCGTTATGGCTACGAGGGCGCGGAGCACTTCTTGAAGTTGTTTCTGTTGTTCCTGGAAAGTTTGGATCACACATGTCAGCATAGCGATGAGTTGATCAGGAACAGGTTTTTTGTTGCTGGAGCTCAGGTTTTGGAGGGCAACAGGACGTGGCAGGAAGGAGAGAGGGGTCTTGGTGGCATCATCAGTTCCCTTGGTCCAGGGGTTTTCAACTTGCTTCGGGAAGGTCCTGGGTGGTCTGTCAGTCCTGGGTTTCGGTCTTTTTGGGCAGATAGGGGCGTTAGCAGGATGATCGCCTCCACATAAGGCGCAGCAGGCTGGGTCGTCGTTTGGCTTGGTACACTCATACGAGCGATGTTCTTGGGAGCACTTGACGCATCTTGGTTTTCTGTAGCACCGGATGGCAGAATGTCCGTAAAGTTGGCATTTGAAGCACTGGATTGCAGTCTTCTTTGGCCGGAGCTGTTCCACAGAGATTCTCAGGTACGACAGGCTAGTGAGGTTGAAGATCTCCTTGGATTCTTCCGTCTTGGGGAGTATGACTATGAACAGCGGGATGAGTTTTCTCTCGGGTCCGGTTTTCATCTGCAGGACTTTTTGGATCTCGAAGCCTTTGTCCGCGAGTTCGGTCTTTATCTCGTCAACTTCAGTGGTGAGAGGGAGTCCTCTTATGACAACCTTGAGCGGTCGGAGTCTTGGTAGCAGCTGGCTGTGGAAGTTGAAATTCCTTTCTTGTAGGTATGACATGGCTTGGTCTGCGTCCTCTTCAAGTTGGGCGAAGATCAGAAGATCGTCGCCTGTTATTCTTCCGTCGATGTTGCCGGCGCTAATCTTAGTGAGTTCCTTCAGGAGTTTTGCAGGTTCGGAAACATTTGCCACGGAGATTGGAGGGGGGGTTCTTTTCCTTGAAGTGCTGGGAGGTTTTCCATTTTCTTGGGCGGTGGCGGAGTCATCAGCAGGAATGTCGGTCATCTCGATATTCTCGACGTGGAGTGTAGAGAATTTGTTTCGGACAGGAATATTAGGAGTGTTTTCAATTCCATCGGTCGGGGAAGAGTTCATGATAGCTGGAGCATCTGAGGCGTTTGTCGTTTCGTCTTGTTTTGGGAGCTGAGGGGGATCGTCATCATTTGAGTCATAGTCAGACATTCCGTCATCATCGCTCGTATCGCAGAGTTGAGGAAAATCTCTTCTGCGGGTGGCTTCCTGAAGTTGGTTTTCAAGTACTATTAACTTCACTTTTTTGAGGTCAGACTCCGGAAGGATGGACGTTTCTTGTAGGATGGCCGTAAGATATTCAATTATTCCATTCAGGGTAGGAGAGTCAGGTTTGTTTCTAATTCTGTCTTTCACTTCTTCATAGTCATACTTGTATTTGCGTGAGACTGCTTCCACCGGATCTATATACGTCGTCCCTTTCTTCACAATTTTTTTAGGCATGATTTTCGCAGGAGAGAATCAACGGCGAGCATGAAGGCACCCGCTGCGGCAGCGAAACTCACGTCGACCCCGTAGAGAAGAACAGAGCCAACCGCCTGGCGGGGAGAGAGCTGGGATAGCGAGCCGGTAAACCGGTTTGTCGAGAGCAAGGTAGAAACGCGTCCGATCAACTCGAACGCTAGCGTGGGAATGATTAGTAAAGATGACCATCTTGTAATGCTCAGCGTTCCAATTTCAAAATGTTTTATTTCCATTTTTTTTGAATGTCTATGAGCACTTTATGCGAAGCAGGGTTTGCAAAATGATGATATAAACTTTCTACGATATTAAAAAAATTTTGAGTACTTCGTATGTTTTTACATGTGTCGGTGATTATTAAATTAACTTTATGTGCACTACAATGGACGTATGTTGCTTCCG
This sequence comes from Uloborus plumipes, assembly GCA_038373865.1. Taxonomy (NCBI): domain Eukaryota; kingdom Metazoa; phylum Arthropoda; class Arachnida; order Araneae; family Uloboridae; genus Uloborus; species Uloborus plumipes. The sequence goes on along the minus strand of JAXGGA010017257.1, from coordinate 2,726 downwards.
GATATATTGCTTTAATTCGAGTCTGGACCCCAGCATATATTCCCGACATTACGCTTGCACCGTCGTATGATTGCCCAACAATAGGAATATTTTCCAAGCCATACTTTTTCATTGAAGAAATAAGTAAGTTAGTTAAGTTTTCCGCATCTTGAGCTTGAGAGCAGTCCAAAAATGTGAGAAATCTTTCTTGTGGCTCAAGATCTTTTTCATACCGTACGCAGATCGAAAATTGCTCTTCTTTGTAGCATCGCGCTTCATCTGCAATAAGTGAAAACATGCCGCATTCTCTGATTTCTTTTACTATTTTCTTTATCGTTAAACTTGCGATTATTTCAACAATTTCGTTTTGGATCATTCCACTCGTAAAGTTAAAATATTTATGATGCATCAAAGAGAATTCGTTGTCATATTTTGATATGAGTTCACATAATTCTAAGAAATTTCCCTTATTAGAAGAGTTTTCTGTTTCATCACGACCTCTCAATGCATTTCCTTGCTTCGTGAGATATAAAATCAAATCGATGATTTTTTTCAAATATTTCTTTTTATTTTCTGCTTCATCTCTCGCTTGATAACAAATTTGATCTTCGACAGTCCCGATATTTTTAGACATTTTGTAGTCTTCATGTTTCAAATTGCAAGTCAAATGTGAATTAGAGTGACCGTGCTCCTCCAGCTTTTCCTTTGCTTTTTTCCAGTTATTAAAGCCTGTTTTAGTGAAAGGGCTTATTGTTCCCTTAGAGTCAAAATGGCGACAAACGAAACAAAACACTTTGTCTGTTTGAACGCTATATTCTAGCCATTTGAAAGATAAAAACAAGCTTGACGAAAAGGAACGGTTTTTTTTGGAAGAGCGATGACAACTGCTAATGTTGAAAGAAAACTTTGTCTCGTTAATATTCTTTTTTCTTCAGGGGGGGGGGGCTAATAAGCGCCATCGCCATCACCCAGGTTTCCGAATGATTGCATGATCTTCTTGGTGTTATTTGTCCTGAATGACGTACGTATTTATTAATTTAAAAAAAAAGGTATTTTTTCCTTCAGGGGGGGCTAATAACCTGGCCAGGGGGGCTTAGCCCCCCTAAGCCCCCCCTTAACTCCGCCCATGGAAAAAGCGAGACTTATGAACAGCTCCTAAGCAATTTTCAATACATTTTGCACCATACAATTTTTTCATGTTAAACATATGCTTAATATGTATTTAATGCTTAATATGTATAGTCTTGAGCAAAGGAGAACCAGAGGGGACATGATTCAGTTGTTTAAATTTATCAAAATGAAAGATGTTATAGGGTTAAATTTTTGCACGGAAAGCAGGACAAGGGGTCATTGTTATAAGCTGTTTAAATCTCAGGCTAACCTGGAAATTCGGAAAAATTACTATTTTAGCAGAGTAGTGGGAACTTGGAACAGTTTACCGGAAGAGGCGGTGAGGAGCAAGGGAGTAGATAGTTTTAAGAGGGCCATTGATCTTCATTGGGATCTATAATTTGACTAGGACCAGCCCAGTTGGGCCCAGAGCCTGTTGCTGGTCGTCACATTTGTATTTGTATTTATATAAAACAGTTTGGATTTGAAAAAAAATTTGCAGCCAGAATTTACTTAACTGGTAAAGAGTGGAGGTCATAACAGTAATTATTAGTAAATATAGGAGTTAAAATGGATTGCATCGCAATTTTCTTTTTTTCTTTTTAAATTATAAACTACGGAAAGGTATGCTTTGAAAATGCAGGGATGGGGGTAGGGGAGTTACCTCGAATTCTATACACCTTGTCGCCCTTCATTTCAAAATTTTCCAGGGGTGGGGTTGAAAGGGTGTAAACTCAAAGCAAATTTCCTTGAAAACAACAAAAACCACTCCCACTCATATGAAAATACATTTTTTCTCAAAATCGGGAGGGGGGCGTAATGCCCCCCTCCCCCCACCAAATAGACTTTGGTATTAAATCCACAAAAATTATGCACTTATTTATTTTGATTTGTATGATAAAAAGCGTACGAACATTTATTTCATTAAAATCAAATTGAAAAATTGCCGAACGAAAAAAATTAGCCTTTAAACAAATTTATCGAAGCAGAAATTGAGGACGTCAGTTTATTTGAGAGAAAATTTGCAAGTTAAAACTGAGTTTCGCGATAGAAAGTCCATTTTATATATATAATCTATTTTAAAACGATTATTTTGCTCATTTGCTCTTTATTAACCCGAATCCAATTACGCCATGATTCTCCGAAATAAATATCTTTTAGTGCAAAGTAATAGAAGTAATTACTAGAGTCTCAGCATAATAGAAATTTACGCGAATGACACGTAAATTCTCAAACCACGCCCACGCCAAAACGGCCGATAGCTTAGCAGACGACGCAGGGCCTTCGCCGATGCATTAAGAAAAAGATTTTTTTTTCTCAAAATTCAAGCTCTTTAGAACTTTCTGATTCACGATAGCTTAATCTTCAGTATGCATAGTAATCATGTACAAAAGATTATAATTTATTTTCAAAGTTTTCTATTTTTCCCGGCGAATTTAAAATTTTCAGATTTGCACTGAAAACACCGGCGTTCTCGTAAAATGCGTTGCCATACTCAGAACAGCGCCATCTAGAAAAGTGAAAAATTATCGCCTCTCTTCGGAGGCCGATGCTACTACTCCTCCAAAATAGGGAGCTCTCATTGGCTAATACAAACGAAGGCAGAATGGGCTACTTATTGGCGCAGTTTTCGCCTT
>JAXGGA010017256.1:0-24761 GCA_038373865.1 Uloborus plumipes | reverse complement strand
ACCCTTAAGGCTGCATGTGGAACATTTTTCTATTTTTTTCTTTTCCAACTCAGAGAAGCAATAAAGATAAGACATCCATTATCCACAATGCAGCCAATGCAACTCTTTTATGCAAAAGGCTGTTTGTATATTTTTTCATATGCATACTACCTAGGTAGAAATTGCTTGGTACTTAGCAAAAACTTCAATTTTCTTTTTTTATTGTATTTTTAGTTGATCGGCTACCTGGGTTTCCTAGCATTTTACAAGATCCATCTGTGATACTAGGCAATGGCGAAGAGCTTTTAAGTTTTGTGAAAACTTTTGATAAATATATTAATTCAGAGTGGTATAAGCCATGGGAGGAACATGATTGGATTGTGAATTCTATGTAAGTACTAAAATATTTTATGCACCATATTCAGTGACTTCAAGTGTCAATGCAAACAGAGCATAAGTCATTTTAAGTGTTAACTTTCAGGCTTCCTTGGCTGCATGGAATTTTCGGATTCGTAAATGCCCAACGACAAATGACGGTGCATGCCTTAGTTGAGTTGATGCTTAATTTCTGCCATCTGTTTGGCCGACCGTTTACTCAGAAAAAGCTAAAACCTTCTTTTCTGTCAAGACTTTCAATTGATGAAGAAGAAAAGGGTATTTATAGAAATATTTCGATGTTTGTAGTTTGTAGTTACTAGTTTGTTGTTGTGAAATATATGTTCTTTAAATATAAATTTGATTTAATCTAGAAATTATAGAATTTACATATTCATATAGAGCATTATTAATTAGTTTCAGGCATAACTGCTTCAAGGTCAGCATATCAGGATGCAACTGTACCTGTTTATATAGCTGGTTTACTTGCTGTATTTCATCAGGTATTTTCATGCATTTGTTGTTTATTGTTCTTTTACGTTGCTTTTAAGCAAAATGGAAGATCATGCATAATTTCTCACTTGATGCAATTTATAGGGTTTTTTGTCTTCAACTTTCTGCTAAATGTTAAATTTCTGGTTTATTGTAACATCATGAAGCAACTTTTCTGAATATGTTATGTGTAAATTGTGTGTTGAAAGTACTGTTTATTGAAATTTAAACAATTTTTTGCATTTCTCACGTAGTATTATAATTAAGGGCTAAATTATTCTTCACTCACAATTTTATGAAATTTAAGCTATACTGAAAATGAAATACAATATCAAATGTACAGGTGACAGCAAGAATTGAACACACGTTTTTCGTGGCTGCAAGAAGTGCTTTTTTCGATGCAAAATTAAACTTATGGGTGAAAAAGTAGTACATTCTACCTCAAAACACGTTTCAGCATTAAATATTTTTTAGTTTTTCTGCACAAGGACAGGCTTTTTACTTTTCAGCAGTTGTATGTTTCAGGGTTAAAAAATCTTAAAAATTTTACGTGGCCTGCCGGGCTTGTTTGTCTAAAACCTACATGTCCGAATTTAATTTTTACATCCCCAATTTTTTTTTAGTGTGCATTAATAAAAATAATTGAACTTGTCACATAGCATTATGCAGGCAAAAATTAAACTAAAGTATCAGCTTTATATCTGAATCAAGAATTAATTTAATATAAATCATTAAGAAATTACATTAAATAAATTGTACAACTGTTCAAATTTGATTTTAGCTGTACCGCTTGGAATAAATTTTGAGCTAGATACAGTAATATTTTTATAATCTACAAACTATTGCAGTTTTGGAAAGAAATATTTGATGAAATAATTACATGCCAAGCCGAGCATATAAGGATAGAAGATTCATGCCTGATAGGAATTTCGACATGCCCGAGCATACTGGAATAAAATTTCGAGCCCTGGTATGTTTGTGTATTGCTCAAAATTAACCATTTACTTTTGATTCTTCAAGTGCAGCTTTTGCGACATATCTGTCTTATAATGCTATTGGTTTAGCCACTCAACAGCATGGTCAGTAAAGCATGTGGCTCTTGCAACAAGATCCCAGCTAGGATCTGAATGTCATTGATTGATATATCACTTTTTCAAATCATGTCCTAGCGATTTGGGTCTGACCTTAAGCTCTAAATCCTCTGCAATACATAAAGGCGTTCCTACTCAGCCTGTTTAGCCAAATATGAGTGCACATAATGTCTAGTGGTTTATATGGTCGAACCTCATCAACTTGAACACACTTAAGTGGACCAGGTAAGACAATTTTGACCAAATATTCGATTTTTACTTTTTAATATCATTAAAAGTTTAAACTTTAATCTCTCCAACTATATATTACACTTGTTTATCAAAAAAACAGAATCATCAGAACTTTTTGTTCTTTCAAAATATTCATCTCATGAATGAAATCATGAGATGAATCATGATTCTCAAAACGGTAATTTTTCATGTTCGTGTTGCCCTTTCTCAATATCTATCAAACATACATTTTAAGGAAAGAATTTGACGATGTATTGATAAATGTATTTTTTATGGATAGGTTAAATGAGAGGTTACAAAAAAGTTATATACCTAGCCGTCCTTGAAGTCAGCGTTTTAATAACATTTTTTCATTACAGGCTGAAGACAGGCAAGAATTGATGGAGTTTCTTCAGGATTTACTTTGTACAGTTTCGCTTTATAATTTACCTGATTGCAGTCTTAAAACAACTATTGTTGAATTAAGGTAATTAGATAAAAAATGTAAAATGCTGTTTTCTCTGCAAAATTGGTCTTTTCCTTGTTAACTTTTCTGTACTTAAAGTGCAATAAACAGTATTACATGAAAGATGTAGAAACTTTCAAGCCATAAGAAAATTAAAAAAAAAAAAGGAAAATATTTCTATATTAAACGTGAAGCAATATTAATTTGTTTTATTGCAAGTGTTATGTTTCAGTTTAAATTTGACTGTTTAAATGTTTATTTAAGATAAAATGAATACATTTTCAAGTGATGTATTTAAATTAAATGAATTTCTTTCACATTATCCTTGAAGTATATATTTTTTACCTAATGTTGCATGCTTAAAAAATGCTCCGTTTTCATTTAGATCATTTTTTTTTACAAAACATTTTTTTATCAACAATATTCATTTTCATGGCAGCAAAGAAACATAAGGAATTCAATGTCAGTATATTTCGTTCTGCATGTTATGCTAGTTAGCGTATAGATTTTTCTCAGTTTGTTGTAAAGCAAAATATGTGCCAATATACTTGAAAAAAATTCAATGGTAAAAAGTTATAAAAATTTCTTTTGAATACAAGCTTATATAGTTGGCATTAACCAAAAATAAAATATGTCCTTTTACAAATAAGCTGTAAAAGTAGCATAGTGAACAGGGTTTTAAAAAGTTCTTAAAAGACTGAAGGATAAAATGCTTTGTTCCTTTAAAAAAAAATTTATGTCTCTTTATTTGCATATTGTTTCACTATTTAAAAAGTAATCTTGTTTGCCATTTATCTTGTATCATCAATGTATATGGTAACTTTTACAAATCATTCTTTTAAAGCTCAAACAAAGCAAATCATGAGCTGCTTTTGTCCGTCCTATGGGATGGTGTTGTTCACAATTCATCTCTTGTACGAGTTACTGCCGGTAGACTGTTTGAACCATTAGTTGGAGTTGTAAGCGAAGGGCTGTTGCGAACCAGGGTGACTCCAGCTCTTGTTACTCTTGCATCTGACCCAGAAATGTAAGTATGTTTCGAGAACAAATTTTTGCAAGAGTGCTCTATCTTCTTAAGTTGTGGACTAACATGATTTTATTTTAATTCCTTGATTTTATTTTGTGTTCTCTCCTTTTTTTCTGAACTACTGGAATTAAAATGTCAAGCAAAGCAACATTCCTGTTTATTTCATTTTTATTCTTTTGCTTCAAAGAGGGGAAAAGTAAAATAAACAGGAATTATGTTATTTTAAAATGTAAAGCTTTATTGTTATTGCTCCAAACAATTGATGAAGTCGGTGCTTTCGATTTCATGTGTTGAATACAGAAAAGTAAGGATATAGATTGTTCAACAATTGAACAATTTGGTTTTTTGGAGTTTTGATAATCAACACTGTACTATACATTTCTATTTATTTATTAATTGGGCACTTACATGTTAGCTTGATTTGAACAATATCATACTTATTTTTAAATTTATTTTTTAGAGTTGTGAGGATTGCTACTGTTCCTGCTTTAGGTGCAATAATGGAACTCAGTTCTCAAAAAGATGTGAGCATGTAATATTCACTTATTAAAAGATGATTTTAGACAAAAAACTGTATGGTTTGTTTTTGCAGCTGTGATAGATATATGAAGGGCTCAGGCGTAAATAGTGGAAACTGCATTTCTAAAATCAAAGGTATGGCTTGTGAAAATTTCGAAAAATTACTGTAGGAAATATTTTGATTTTAAAAACAAAGTGTATGTGTGTGGGTACATTATTAAAGGATGTGTTTATCCTTAAACCCTGTTTGTGTGCCCACGTGCCATTGTTTTCATCAAATGATTTGAGTTTTACAATTTTGTCAGGTTCTACTATTTACGCCCGAGCCCTTCATACATATTTTGTTTTGATTTTTTTAGTGTTTTATTGCTGATGAAAGCCTTAGTACCTGTTTATAAAAAACCTTTTTACTCATAATAAATAAGTGTCATGTTTTATAATAAGTGCAATGTACTTTTCAAAAGAAAAATGTTATAGGTTTTTCTTTTTCATTTAAAAACATTTTGAAGCATTAGAGTCATATTTGAGATTAAAAAGGTGTCAGTCTTTATTGAAATGAATTTACAGATTCCCAATAAATTAATTTTTATTTTAATAATTTTTATGTAACTTTTGTACTTTTAAATGCCACAGAAAGAAATATTTTGTTACAAAGTTTGTAATTAAGTTTAAGTTTCATTAGAACAGAGAAATACTAGTGTCATTAGCATGGATTTCTTTGCCCATACCAATGACAAAACTTCCATATTAATAATACTATGTGCATGAATGTATTTAGAAGTTACCTAGTATCTTTTATAAAGATTTTTTTAGTGTTATCTTGATACATTTCTTGACATAACTTTGACTACCTGTAAGAGGAGCTTTGTATTTGTCAAAAAACAAACAATACTGCTATTTGTATTGTTTGTGTCTGACAATTGTTTTGAAAAACAAAAATATATTTTTTTTTCTTATCTTAAATATTTAGCTCTACTAACTATTAATATAGTGAGCACAAGACACTTCATTAGCATATGCCCCCCCCCCCTCCAAAAAAAGAAAAAAAATACTAGCAGGAGTATTTAAACCTTTGTCTTTTAAAAGTAGCTTTGTTGCTAATGTCAAGAAATAAATATTATTTCTGCAAATACAATATCAAGTATTGAACGTTTTGTGCGAAGAAAAGAGGAAAAAAAGGAAATTGGAAAAGATTTTAAAAGTAAACAAAAAATGTACCATCAAAACATTTAGGGGAGAGTGGTAATGAATGGGCCATGGTGATGAATGGGCCACTAACAAAAGATGAAAAAGTATTTGCATGAATTTTTTTTTGATGCCACCAATAGATGTAGCTATTTGTTCTACTAAACTCATCCAGTTTTCATTCGTTTGCGCTGAGCCATTTTTAAACTAGAGTGGCATGGTCAAGAATCTGACTGAAAAGTAAGTTTTTCCCTTTTTAGTAAAACATTTCCTAGCTAAAATGTACCAAGTATTTCACTGCATATATATGTATAAGCTAGTCTTTCCATATCTATAAACTAATCTTAAGATGTATTTTGATGTTATCTAAATTCAATGTACTCAAAAAACCTAAATGTATTCCAAAAGTATAGGTGGGGCTGAATGGGCCACTATGTCATGGTAATGAATGGGCCACTTAAATATTGTTTTTCTTCCTTTTCTTTGGATTTTCGCATCAATATGAAACACAACTGACTGTCATAGATAGATTAAGATTACTGTCGTCAAAATAGGTTTGTAGTAACTTCTAAATATAATTTGCAGATCTATATTATATTCCTATGGTACAATAGACATCTGGTCGCAGTGCGTGGCTTGAAAAAGCCCCCCTCTCTGCTTCATATTATATTCCTCACAGTACAATTTCATTTTCTTTCTTGGTAACTTAAGTTAGATATTTCTTATTCCCGATGTCTAGTAAATTTTTAAAAAAATTTTGAATTTGACAAGTTTGAAAATGAAGATTAAGTTTTTGAAAGTGAAATATTATTTTTCAAATATATAAATTTTGTTAAATCACAGTGTGTATTATCTGGTATTTTTTTATATATATTTGATGTTATTTATTTCTTACAATCTCATTACTTAGTCATTTTTCTGCTACAATTGGTATGCATCAGTTTTATTTTAATTGCATCAGTTTTGATGTTTATATAATTTTAAATCAGTATGACTTTGTATCATCATGTCAAGTGCCACATTTATTTTGTCATATTCAGCAAATAAAAGATTAAATCCACATATTTTCATTGAATTCATTTAGTGGCCCATTCATTACCTTCGATGGCCCATTCAACCCTATAGGTGGGGTTGAATGGGCCAAATTTCAAAATTTTTATTTTCTATTATAATTCATTATCGACAGGTGCTAATCCAACTTTTATGACTTTTTTAGATAGCCAGATAAGTAAAGTAACTAAAACACCAATTTAGAGTTAAAACAAAGTGTTAGAAAAAATTATAAAAATTCAAAGCCAAAAAGTGGCCCATTCATTACCACTCTCCCCTAATTTTTTAAAGTGTTTTAAGCAGTAAAAAGTTATTAGATGTTCTAATAACTTTTTTATTACTTAATTTCTAATCTAATATAATATTATAATTAATTGATTTTTAATAATCTTTTGAAAACATATTTGTTTTATTTTTATGCTGCAAATTAGAATTTTTCTGGTTTTCTCAGACAGGTAATTTTCATCTTTCTGTTTTCTATTACACTCATTTGCTTTGATCTGTAAAATAAAGTTATATTTGTTCATTATGATGTAGCTTGCTAAGTAACATTCAAATTTTAATGCTTCTGAAAAAGAATATAAAATAATTCTCTATAAAATAGTTCAGAAAATAATTGTAACATAGAGTTATTGCAAAAGAGTGAAATTATCTTTTTGTAAAAAAAAAAAAATATTACTGCCGTGCTAAGCACAAAAGTCATAGCTGCACGAAATTGAGTTATTGCCACCTGGTGGCTAATAATATGGTCATTTGAGAGCGGGAAATATTTTTTTAAAAATTCTGAAAGAGTTTCATCTGAGTCAAATACATGGTGGCGTAAAACTTTAAAGAGTAATAATATCTCAGTTTGAGCTCGACTGCAGATACAACTTTTGAGCTTAGCACTGCAGATTACTTTAGTTACATGTAAGTTTAACTGTCTTAAATTAATATTCAATGCCAGTTGTTTCGTTTCATACATTAACTAACAACGCATCCTGTTTTTTTAGCTTTTAGAAAAAGTTCATCTACAGCTACAGACATTTTTAGATGATCCTATGTATTGGGATCAACATTTATTGCACGTGGAAGTCATCAAGACGTTCGCAAAAGTTGGTCCAAACACAGAACCCAAGTTCAGAGATGAATGTAATTTTTTCTATTTATAATAGTTAATGTATCTTTAACCTTTAGGAACCGGGCAGTACCAACGCCTCCTAAATACTAAATGCCTATAACATTGGCTTCGCTACCGTCGAGATGTGTTCCACTTTAAACGCCACCTTACGGCAATCCGATACTGCGTTGTTATTTTTTGGATTTTTAAATTTAAATTCAGAAAGGAACCAATCGTTAATTTTTCGAAGAACTCCGGTAGATGGCAGTGGATCGCGAACCAAGTGCATTTTGCAGCTATTGGCAATGAATCCAAACAATATTCGAATCAAATTTTTTGATTGGTGGATTTTTAAATTTAAATTTAGAAATGAACCAATCGTTAATTTCTCTTTCTCAAAGAACTCTGGTAGATGGCAGTGTATCGTGAACCAAGGATGAAATTTTGCTCTGTGCTAAAAACTAGAAAGTTACAGGCATTTAGTATTTAGGAAGTGTTGGCAGTACACATGTTGTACCATAAGTCTCATCTAGTTTAGAGGACAGGGTTGAAATTTTCACTCGAACCCTTTGTAGCGTGGGATTTTTTCAAGGTTTCAAAAGTCTGGTACAACAGTTTATACCTTCTCTTTTCAATGGAAAAGAAATCTGTGGTTCAACTGTCGTACTACTTGGGTTGAAAAAAAATTTTCCAAGAAACAGCCTGGATCCAAAAGGTTGAATGTACTGTTTTTGAAATATTCTCAAGCTTATAAATTTCATGTAAAAATATTGCTTCAGTAATTTCAGCCAGATTTGTGTGTTCGTTGTTTTAAAGCATATTTGAAACCCATTATTTCAAATTTTGAAATGAAATGGCAATCAATCATATAAGATTCTTTCAAATTGATTAAAACTGAAAATATTCAATTAGATTGTATACCGGAACACAAAATATCATTACATAGTTACCCCCCCCCCCCCCCGCCCCTCTTGCTGGAAGATTGAAAAATAATTTTGTAAGAATCCACACTATTGAAACGTGGCTCTATTTTTGTTTAAAACATCATTGCTTTTGCTGTATAGAGTAAAATCTCATTACTACAAATGCCAATACAATGACAAATCGGTTTCAGTGAAATAAATTTTCAGGACTCGATTAAATTTCCACTGCGTTGCTTTAATTCCGTTACAACGAAATTCCCGTGAGAACAGGCAGCGTTTTCTCTCCCTTGAAGCTTGTTGTAATGAAATCTCACTCTATTGATCAGTTCATTGAATTGCAAGCATTGCACCTCATTCTGACCCATGAAGTATTTGTCATATAAAGCAATACCAATGTGCCTAAATAAACCTGTTATTTTCTCTTGATTGCTATGCTATCTTTAGACTGCAATGTTTAGATTTTATTGATATTGTATTCAAGTAATCAATATTGCATTTAGTGAGTGCAGTAACCCCTCACTAAATTCCTCTTTCAAGTATCGTTATACTTTTTATCTTTCTCTCAAAAAGTTAAAAGATTAAAATAAACCTTTTGCTTTTAATTTGAAAACAATGAGTACATGCTAGCTGAATATTTTTTCTTTAGATTTTTCAGTTCAGTCCAAAGTGTGTTACGAGTTCCATCTTTTGTAATTGTTTTTCTCACTTACCCTGTTCTATTTTTCTTTTTTAACTGTAACTTTTTTATAACTGCAAAATTTGACACAAATTTAGGATATGTAAGACGTTACACTTTTGTGCATCTATAACCTTTTTTTTTTTTTTTTTTTTTTTTTTTTTTTTTTTTTTTTTTTTTAAAGTTATTCTGGAAATTAAATACTAATATATTGCAATATAATCGTTAAAATTTTCATATTAAGCTATAGCTAAATTCACAACTTTTGTCGTTTGATGGTTTACTTCAGACATTTCCCTTATTTCATAAAAATACAAATAAAGAACTGTTCTAAAATTCTGTTATGCTGTCACGAACTATTTGTATCTCTACCATGTTGTAGTCTTAACATGTTTTGCTAAAAAAAAAGATATATAAGTGCTTGACTAATAATTGTTTTGTTTCATTTTAATAGTTGTTCTGCCCCGTTTAGCTGCAATAGCTGCAAAAAATAATAGCACAACAAATGAAACAAAGAAGATGGATGTTGCTTTAGCTCTTTTAGAAGCATATACAGCTATGTCATGTTGTTGTATCCTTAAATAGTGTCTTATTTTTTGTATTAAATGTTCCATTCAATGAGTATACATTGTGCAACCAAAGAGTTACCATGCATTTTCAACGTTATCTAGTTTCAGGAACCTCTAGAAAAGTACATTCTGTATTTTTGGTTATGGTTTTGAGCTTGTTCTTTCCTTGTAAATTGTTTTAATATGAATGCATTTAGGGGAACTGCAATAAATAGAAAGACAAAATATTTTTGATCTCAAAAGAAAACATAAAACAAAAGAAAGGAATTTCCCAAAATGGTTTTCTTGCTGTGTACAATGTTTTTGAGTATTTTCCTTAAAAAATTGACTGTAGTGAAAGTATAAACTTTTCTTTCATAAATACCAATTTTATTTGCATGGTTCTAGTTTAAAAATTTTTGGATAAACTGGGATAACTTACAGAAAACTTGAAGACAGTTTTCTGTAGACCACAACTAAATAACCAAAATTTAAAATGAAAACATTAAATGTTCTACCAGATTTAGGCAGTGACTCAAGTAAAAAAAAATCCAATTGAATATCATAAAAATTAAGAAATGTGTCAGAGTGAATAAGTTGGCATTGCTTAACAGTCGATCAATAAAAAAATGTGCAGCAATGTCTACCAACTTTGTAATCTAATAGATGGCTGTGAATCTGAGATGTGCTTACCTAGTAGCATTTTCTATAGTTCTTAGCTTCCATTGTAAAATTTGCTACTGAAAGCTTCATGGTGTGTAGCTTATTAAAATGCTATTTTTATGAAAATAAGGATTAAAAAAAGATGCATTTATAAAAAAACAAAAAAGAAGGAATCAGGTAACTTAAGCTACTTTTTGAAGTGCAAATCAATTGAAACAAAAAGTTTTAGAATTAAAAAATACTGCATTGAGAGATTTAAATGTTTGCAAAATTATAGATTAAAAAAAATAATGCAAATATACAAATACAAATGCGACGACCAGCAGCAGGCTCTGGGCCCAACTGGGCTGGTCCTAGTCAAATTGAAGACCCCAATGAAGATCAATGGCCCTCTTAAAGCTATCTACTCCATTGCTCCTTACCGCCTCTTCCGGTAAACTGTTCCAAGTTCCCACTACCCTGCTAATATAGTAATTTTTTCGAATTTCCAGAATTAGCCTAGAGATTTGAACAGCTTAAAACAATGACCCCATTGTCCTGCTTTCCCGTGTCAGAAATCTAAACCCTGCAGCATCATTCATTTTAATAAATTTAAAATAACTGAATCATGTCCCCTCTTGGTTCTCCTTTGCTCAAGACTATACATATTAAGCATTTCTAACGTCTAAATTAGAACCCTTTCCAGTATAAATTAATATCTTTCTTCAGATAAGGAGACCAAAACTGAACAGCATACTCCAAATGAGGTCTTACCAAACTTCTATATAGAAGCAGAAGAACCTTTCTTAGATTGTTTAAAATAGATCTATTAAGAAACCCAAGCATCCTATTGGCTTTGTTACTAGCAATGCTGCCACGGTTGGCTCAACTTGGAGTCCTGATTATTGAAGACACCTAGATCCATAACATTATCTGCCTTTACTAATGACTGAACCCTGTAAATAATAGCTTGTATGCTTATTTGCATGAGCCTAAATGCAGCACTTAACATTTCTCAACATTTACTGACTCATACATTCCATACCCACTTGTCTGCCCCATTTATTAATATGATAAAAACAAGTGCGAATGATTTATCATGCTTGCTGTACAAATGACACTAGGTTAGTGTTTCATATATAAGCTAAGCATGATGCAAAAATATTATAACATGGAAACTCATTGGGCCTTTTTTGTTCAATGTAATTTTAACTATTATTTGTCTGTACTAATTTAAACTGAATTTGTGCTGACCTTTTCCCCCTTTATTGTGCAAAGTTTTTTTTTCTTTTTGATTTAGTTTTCAGACAAACAACTACACTGTCATGAGAAGGGTAAGCAGGGTGCCACATCCCCCCCCAAGCTCTATGGCGCACAAATCCCCCCCCCCCCCAAATGTTCACAACCCTCTTGTGATTTTTATTTTACCCCTATTTTTATTTATTTATGTTTTAAAATATTATTTATTTATTTATTTTTATAAATTTATTTATTTATTTTTTTTAAATATTATTTATTTATTTTAATTATAACTATTATTTTTTTATATACATTATTAATTTTTTAAAAGTTCGCATTGTGCACAGAATAGAATCGCTTTTTTTCCCCTTTCAGACATTCCAAGCACACACAAAATAAATATGTAAATAAATACATAAATAATAATAGAGAAATAAAAGAAATAATTAAAATTAAAAAAATGAATTAATGATAATTTTTATTAAAACACTCCGTAAATACTTTAAACTAAGTAAACAAAATAAATACTTTAAATAAAAAATAAATAACTAAATAAATAAATAAATTAGTTTAAAAAATCCCCCCAAAAACTTTGATGGCGCAACTTGCGCCATAATCCCCCCCCCCCCCCTGTGGGCACCCCTGAGGGTAAGTGCAGTATCAGAAATGAGTTTTTTGAGGTCTTTGAAGAACTCATTTTGGATGCCATACTGACAATAGAGAAATCTTAGAATTTGATATTTTTTCATGCTTTATTTTTAGCGGATACCAATTAACTTGACTTGTGCAATAAATCTGAATTACATTAGATAACAAAAATGGCTGATGATGATGATGATGATGTCGTGTCTACAGATTGTGCTAAATATTGTCGAAGGTCCGAAGGACCGTAGCCGCTAACTTCGGTGCCTCAGGACTGTAGAGGGTCGCTTGCAGGAGATCTCTATCTGGTAGCAAACCGAGTTTCAAGATCTCTGCAGTAATGCTTGGGCATTCGAAGATGTGTCTTGGTGTGAGTTGGGTGTCTGGGCAGTTCCTGCAGAAAGGATAAGTCCTTGTCCCGTCAGGAAACAGCCACAAAAATGGCTGATACTGCTATTTACCTTCTCACAGCTGTACAGTGGCATATTTTCCTTAATTATGCTCAGTTATGAGTGATCAGTTGATTGCAGAAGCCTTTCTGCCTGGACTACGGTGTCTGAAAGCTGATTTTCAAGTAATTGCTCTCGAATATGAAGATGCTGTCAACAATATGATTCAAGAGTTTGAAACAAAACTTGATCTTGGAAGATCCATTGATAGGTTTGTTATTTTACTTTATTATTTTGAGATTAATGCATTTGTTTTTACTGCATACTATTTTTTTTTTTACTCTGGTTATGACTATGTTTTCTAAATTTAATTCCTAATATTTTAGTATCTAACACAGGGTATGATTTTGGCTTGTTTAATTTTCAAATTGTAGAAAATATGGATGAAAGTTTGTTTTATTAGTCGATTTGGTCTAAAAGTTATCAACATGTTTGGGAAAAAAATGAATATACTTTTTTAACTCTGTGTGTGATAGTAAACTTTATTTTATTAATTTATTCTTTTTTTTTCCAGCCGTCCAACTTCTTTATCAATTTCTTCTCCTAGTAGTATGGAAGACATGAAAAACAGGGTGACAAAAATGTTTACTACAAGGCCTGCTGGTTCAAGGCCTAACATTCCAAATTTGTTTCAAATCCGCAGAGGAAAATAGTTTTTTTTTTAAATAATTTACATTTTATTCTGAAACTACATATTACGTATTATATATCTTGTTCTCCAAAAAGTTTAAAGATTCTATGAATGCAAAAGTTAATCTGTTCCTTTTTTCTATTTAAATATTTTAAGATCTGTTATTTTAATTATTTATTTTAATGAATTTATATTTGTATGGTTTGTGATCTGTACGCTTATTTTATTTGAGATGAAAAATGTTATATTGATGTTCAGAATATTTTAAAAACAATATTGTGATACTTATTTTTGAAGTGGATGTTCTTCTTAAAGATATGATTTTTACTGTATTTTTTATTTACATATTCAGAGATAAAAGAGCAGTTAATTCTATTGTACCATATTGGAATATAATTTCCTATAATATGAAAAATAGAAAAATTAATTGAGTTTTTTTTTTTTTTTTTTTTTCTCTCATTAAGTAGTGTTCGATTTTAGTTATTAGATTTGATGCAGGCTGATTAGATAAAAACATTTTTGTCCACACTACTGGGTTTCTCCAAATGAATATTCGAAACCCTATATTTTCAAAAATATTGCAAGTACTACGATGAGGAATATGCAAAGATAACCACAAACTGACCAGGATTTCATATTGTGTTAACCGCATGTTAATGCAAGTGCAGTATTTTTTAAATGGTCACACTTGCAAGTGCAATATATTGCACTCTTGCAAGCAAATGAAACATTTGTGGTAACCCTGTATGAACATTTTAAAACCAAGCTATAAAATCCTATTTCTCTAAAGGTTGTATATAATCTCATGTAAATATAATTTTAATGCTGCTAATAAATACATATTGCTGGGATCTGTGATAAATAATGGTTATGTATAGCTTTAAAACAATATCAATCAAATATTTTCCATCAGATTGTTCAAGTGGCTGATCCATGGTAAAGTCCCAAAATTTTACATTGATGAAGGATAGCTTTTTGGTAAGAAGCTTACAAGAGGGGCAATTTTCATCAGAGTACTAAAAGTATATGAACTGTCATATAATGTGTGAACTTCTGTTTTGGAAACTTCTCTAAAATTTCAAATAAAGAAGAAATGTATTGGTTTTATTGAAAATCCAGCACATTTGACAAATGTTTTTAATATTCAATGCTCTTTACAGGGTTGCCACAGGCTACTTAAATGCTACTTTTTGCTACTTTTTTTGTCACAAGGCGACTTTGGAGACTTTTTGATGCAAAAACAGGCTAAAAAGCAACTTTTTTTCACTAGAGCTACTTTTTTGGAGACTTTTTATTTTCCAAAGCAAGTTTTTATTCGAAAATAGTTGAGTTTTTTCACCCTCTTTGTTGCTTATTTAATATTTTGAAACCCATATTTTTTATTACTCTTCATTCCCATTTCATCATATTTTTCTTTAAAAAATCCTTCTTTGCCTTTTATTATGGACCGATCTGCTCCATCGTTTTTAAACAGCACTCAGGATCGGTTGCTAAATAGCACTCAAGTTTTTTTGTCTCATCCAAACTCTTCCAACAGGGCGTTGACTGAACTGGGGAACATGGAATTGCCTAAAAATTCGCATTTTGCAAATGCTATTAGTACAGGAAATTTGCCAATATTTCCCCTCAAAAGATTTTTTTTCCAAGCATTGGCCAAAATTTCAAGGATCATGCTGTTAATTATTAATATATGTCATCATAGCTTAACTAAAATGCAATTCTTGAATTATTTTATTTTAAAAAGCTCATCTATTTGCAATTTTACATGCTTCTAGGGTCTTTTACATTGTGAAAAATACAATCTTTTTACATCATTTGTAAGAAATAGTTTTTTTTCTCCTTTTTATTAATATTTATTAAGCTTTGTTGAAATGCAAATAAATAAATTTTCTCTTTATTTCTACTAAAAGCTTATTTAAAAATTTGTAATGACCAATTTGAACACCATCATTCTCTGTGTCAACTTAGGGCTGTAGTCAAGTGCTGTATTGCTGGTTTTGCTTCAATTTTATCAAATTCTAAAATGTTTGAAAAATATTTCTAATTGTTTTCAAAAAATGAAGCACTAATTAAAATTATAATTTAGGGCCCTATTCCAGAAAAAGTCGGTAGCATTCCAATTGAAATTGACATCATTACTCCTTTGTCAAACCGTATCACTGTGCGGAATCTTTATGTGGATATAGTTTGAGAGAGAAATTAAGTTACATCATCAAACCGATGCAAAACCATTCTGCGTGAGAGTGCCCGAAAAAAACTCAAAATTTCCAAAAATGAGAAAAATTGCCCCCCAACCCCTGACCTGGGGAAATCAATGTACTTACATGTATTTACAGGAATCAGGGGTAATTGTGTTCCGGTATTTTACCGGATTTCCGGTATTTTCATGATCGAAAATACCGGAAATAAAATATTTTTAATAATACTTTTATCTTCCCACCTTCGATTTTTTTTTTTTGCTTTTTCGACCTTTCAATGATTATGCCGATAATTATTAATAATATTCATCGAATAGGAATGTTAAGAGGCCATTCTAATTGTTTTTTCCTTTCTAAAATAAATAATTTTATTTTTATCTTTTTCTAATTTTGAGGCCTTCAATTAAAAAAAAATGCAATCCTTTTGCATCTGATATGAGAATTGAATTTTTTTCTTTTTTGATGCTTATTACTTTAAGTAAGGAAACAATTAAAGAAATATATTTTTATTTATGTTAAAAAATTTTTAATTTAAAATAAATTCTGTGAAATGCCGTGTCTTTTATGAAAATCAAAATGTCAAAGGTAAAATTTGAAGATCTGATTTAATTTTATTTTGCTTCAATTATGTGGATAGTAAAAATAATATAGTTGTCACAGAGCTTTTGATTATAAATCTGAAATAAGTTTATTTAAATTCTTTTATATGCCATTTTCATACTTTTAACGCCTTAATTTTGAAAATTGCGATCCCTTTATGCGTCCGCTGTGAGAATGATATTTTTCGCAGTTTCGATGCTTGCTATTCCTAGTTGAAAGACAAACAAATAACAGTTCTTTTTATTTTGATCAAATCATTAAAATAAGAGATTAAAACAAAATTTCATGCTCTTTTAGAGTGTCAAATGCCAAAATCCCAAATGCTGAATCTGTGGCTGAATTTTATTTTTGTTTCAACAAATATGAAAATATGAAATCTTTGGCTCAAGTCATATTGAACTGATTAGGAGATTTATGGGTACTGCATCTAGATCAATTCTTTTCCATATTTCCAGTAATAAATCTAACATTTCATTGCTTCATAAATATTTTTGCACAACAAACAGTAATTCTGTTAGACTTTTGTATTCTCTTTAAAATATTTTTTGGATATAATTTGTTAACACCAGCTCAAACGTAACTTTATTACTCACCAGCGGGTGACCGAGCTCCGCTCGAGGAAAACAGGTATCGAAGCTAACTCGAAGATTTAAATTTTCAATTGTGATTTATCAAAACAATACATGCCATAAGAAAATTTGTGAAACCATTGGTGAAAAGATAACCGGTTGAAGTGCACCATTGTAAACTTTTCTTAACAAAGTTAGAGTTTGGAAAGGGAACTATTCTATACAAAGATTAAGTTTGAAAAGTCATAGGAAATAAAATGTAATTGATAATAAAAAAAAACTACGCAATTAAAGAAATGGTACAAAGTGAGCAGTGTAAAGATTGAAGTGTGTTGAAGTTCAATATTTTTGACAAATTTATTTAGAAAAACCAAACCTCGTGATTCCTCGTGGCCCAAAACCCCAGACCCCCAAGTTTACCGGAGTTAATTAATTCTGGGGCGATTTTCGACTTGGCAACCATTCCTCGTATTACCCCTAACGTGTACCAGGGGACCGAGCCCGCTCGGTTAAAAAAAGAGGTTTGTAAACTCGCGTTTTTTTCTAAAGTGCGAAGTACTTATTTAGATAAACTTGAAAAGCATTTTTGAGCCTTTGGTTGCAATTACGCATTCAAAACAGCCGTAATTTATTTTAAAAATCACAACCCTATTTAATCCACGCTCACCGTAAAATCACACCTAATTTCATTTCATTTGGCGCCGAAGGCGCGGGAGGGGTTGATGAGAATGGATGCAGAGTCCCTGTTCCCAGTACGCATTTGGTTCCAGTTGGTTTTGACTTTCACTTCACTTTACACTCCAGGTCCCCCCCCCCCCCCCGTACATACCACAACTCGATTTTTAACCGGGATGGGGCCCTGAAGAGCGCTCTGTTCATTTTTGAAGAAGGCGCAAGGACCGAGTAAACCCTTGGGCCAGCACACCCCAGAGGTTTCGTTTCACTTGGAGGATTTTGTGACCACGAACATTTTGAACGTCCCCCAGCAACCATTAATGAAGACGGTGGACCTTTGATCGGCGGCTATATGATCGACCCGAGACCCTCCGGTTACGAGTCCGACGACTTACCGATTGGACTACCGTGACCTCAGGTCCCTATATAGACGAGCCGAAGCATCAAAATTACCACTTTGGATCCAGCGCGTGTGTGAGGATTGTCTTTTCTGGCCAGTTATCGCTTTTTGGTAACTTTTTACGTAAATTTAACAAAGCTTGGCAATGTCCCGAAACTTTACTCTGGTAACCCTAATTCCTCAACAATGAAAAATGAAAGTGAAAGTTTATGAGTTGGATCCAAAGTGGTGAAACTTAAGCTTGATGCGTCGGCCTGTCTAAATAGCGGCTCTACCGCTGCCCATACCCAATTCTAACTTTATTTTGATCGATCTCTTTTAAATTTCAAAAGCAATAACAATTCTATCATGTTGCCAAAAATTATTTGCCAAATACCAGAAAAACATAAATTTACGCTGATGGGATTAAATATGAAATCCATTGTTAGCACGCGGTTGCTATGAAACGGTAACAATAAGAGAAATCATAAAGAAAATGGCGTAGTAAGAAATCTTCTCAAACGTTTAATGAATCCTATCTGTAACTCCGAACTTTTCGACCGTAGCGCTTCAAAACCGGTGCCAATCGATTCCCCGTGGCCAAAAACCCCAGACCCCCAAGTTTACCGGAGTTTATTAATTCTGGGGCGATTTTCGACATTACAAACATTCCTCGTATTATAGTATAGGATTTACGATTCAATTAAATGCATGCACAATATTTTGACTAAAAACTATTTGAAACTATTCAAATATCTGAAATGTGTTAATTTATGAAAGGAAATTATTATGTATGTATAATTATAAAATTAGTTGTGCTTAAGTAATAGGAGCCTTGGTTTTGAAAAAACACCCCCCCCCCCCACACACACACACATTTTCTCTTTAAAACTTTCAGGTATTTTTTTATGAACTCATGATCACCCATGGTAGGAATGCTTTTTGCCATTTTTTGATAAATTTACATTGTGTATACACCCTTTGCCCCCCCTCTGGAAAAATTCGAAATGACGGTCCTGTTGCTATTGTATGATTTTTCAACCGCACTGTTTATTTATTACCACATTTGTCTAATCATATGAATGCATCTTTTTTGTCTTTATAACTTTTCTGATTCCGCAGCTACTTTTTTGAAATTTTCAGACTACTTTTTTGCAACTTTTTTGAAATTTTTAGGCTACTTTTGCTACTTTTTTATTACATTTTTCCTGTGGCAACCCTGTCTTTACTATTAACTGAATTTTCATGCCAATAAAAGCAATGAAATTCACTCTTAAAATATTCATGCTTTATTTGTGTGCCATTTTAATTTTCAACTTTATCATATGCTCAAAAAAATGATCATTGTGACTATTTAATGTGTGCTTTCCATTAATTTTTCCTTTACTGTTTGCAGTAAATACCCCCGTAATGGATTTGTCCAAATATATAATAGTTATGCACAAAATTATTTTTCATGAGTTAAGAAGTATTCAATGTTTAGCAAAAGGTTATGCATGAATTCAAATTTATACATGCCCTTATGGTCAGTACATTTTTTTGTTATTGCTAGTGCTAAATATTTAATCAATGAACTTTTAAAAGTTCCCTTTTTTAAGAGTCTTAAATGTAGCTTATTTACTATTATATTTGGAATTTCTTCCCTTTTTTGTACATAATCCTTTTTGTTTTGTGATGAAATTTTTACAGTATTGCAGTAGAAAAGATTGTCAGCATATATTTTTTAATTATTCATATATTTGTAAATAATGTGCTTTGTCCAGTACTGTCATTCCATGAAAGTAATTTTATAGATGGAATTTATTACACTTGAAATATTGTAATAAGCCTTTTGTGATATCAATAAAAATGATTTTTATCAAAATGTATTTCAAGTTTCACACACTTTACTTGATACACAAACAGATAAAAAAATCTTCAATATCTCTTTAGTTAAAAAGTTGTTTAAATGTACACTTTTTTTCTTTGTTAACCCCTAACGCAACAAAGAAGGGAGTTATAAGTTTGACGTGTCTGTGTATCTATCTGTGGCATCATACAGCCTAAACGGATCGTCCGATTTTGAAAAAAAAAAAATTGCTTGAAAGGTGAAGTGAGAAAAACAAGAGTGTTCTTAGCTAGGTCGCGTCTTCTTATGACATTAACAAAGATACTAATTTAAAACTTTTATAATGTTTTTTGCAATTTTTGAAGTGAAAACATACTGGAAAATTTAAAACAATAGTAGCAAAACAGAAAAAAACATTCTGCATCTGATAAGATGTGTTTGGAACTTCCATATAAATTACGCTCGAATTATAAAGTTTTTTAGTAAATGTGACTAAGCCTTAAATTTACGCAAATTGGAAACTGATGTCATTGTTGGACGAGAGGAAAAAAACTCAATGATTTAAGATGTTTATCTGTTGCCAGTTTCTATTTGTTAACAATTAAAATACTTGTAATTGATTTTTAGTGTAAGAATTTTCCATTTTCGCTCTTTATCCCGCTTTTGCTACCAGCAAATTTTACTTGCAAGGATTACACTGGTCAACAGTGGTTTTGGTGCCGAAGATTTTGGAGGTGATTTCTTATGAATTTGACGCCCTGAATTCAAATATGCAATTAGTTTTTGCCTATCAGCTCGAATTTTTACGATATTAGCATTTTAATGAATTGTACATAACACTATTTGAAAAGAAAAACCATGGTTTAAAAAAATCAAATTAAACAATTATTTTTTATTATATTACACAGATATTATTTATTATATACAAAAGAAAACAGAAAAAGTCCTCATTTAAACCAGTTACTCACTGAACAATTCGGAAACTTCTTTTGCATGACATTCTTGAGCGTATTTTAGAACAATTCCGCGTTTTAAAATTCAGCAATAAGTTGCCATCAAGTGAGTATCCCATCTTCCTCGATAGCGATCCCCCATGCATTTTATATTTTGGTGAAATCTTTCACCATACTAATGTCTCCTAAATTATCAGGAAAATGGTCTAAGTGGTTGTGTAAATGTTACACCCAAGTGATCTGAAATTATTCAGCATCTCATTGACTAATTCAACATAGTTTTCAGCTTTATGTTTACCCAATAAATTTTGGACAACTGAAACAAATGAATTCCAGGCTTTTTGTTCAATCTCAATCATTGAATTTATGAAGCTAGGGTCTTTAATCAACAGTCTTATTTGTGGGCCATCAAATATCTCTGCTTTAATTTTTTCCATACTCAGCTGAGGCATTTTTACCCATGTATATGTAAAGCATGATCCATTCTTATCAAGAGCCTTTACAAACTGCTTCATTAGACCCAGCTTGATATGCGGTGGTGGAAAGATGATCTTTTCTCTTGGAACTAAAGGATCATTGATGATATTCTTTTCCTAAACATCCTTGTTTGCTGTCCTAAGCCACTCTTTTCTAACCCAGTATTGCATTTTGTCTCTGCTATCCAAGATGCACAAGAAACAAGGTCAACCAGTCAGTTATATATCTTATATTGTTAGTCTTCTTTTTATAATAAACTAGGGTTATTACCCGGCGTTGCCCAGGTGCTTATTAATACAACATAGTGGTTCAAATAGTGTTGAATGAAAATAATTGTAACAGTAATTGTTTTTAACTTATTTCATGCTAAAATGAAAAAGGTGAGCCTTGAATTGATAATTTATTGTTAATCATAATCTTTGTCGGAAAATACTCGTATTTAAATGTGTTAAGTGTTTTCAATTTGTATTCTTAAAGACTATTACTCTTTCTATTCAAAATTGAAAGAAAATGGCCATTTTGAGACGAAAAATTTGAATTTTGAGCTTTTTCGAGTTTTTAAAAATTTAAAAACCCCGCCTACGTGAATTCTAGTGCACCAAGAAACCTCTGTGCCAAGTTTGATGAAAATCCGACGAAAACTGTGGATTTGTATAAGGGACAAACAAATATACATATATTCATTTTTACACATATAGATAAATTAAAAAAATAATTATTTTTTTAAATAATAATTAGTTATTTCATAAATATTATTATTTTAAATTTAATTAGTTTCAAAATAAGACATACAATAAAGAAAATATACAAGAATATGTCCCTGTATAAATTTTATAACACTCATACTTGAGCTTATTACATAGAAAATGCATTGACAGATAAGTGAATTTATCTAAAAATCTAGAGTTGATGCAGAAAAACTGCTTGCATATTCAGATTTAGCTATAAAAAGGTAGTTAAAATCTGCTCAAAAATCCTAGGCACCAAAAAAAAAATTTTTTTTTGTAGGCCTGTGTTGTCTTTCCTTTTCCGTGTTTGCCATATCCTCTCAAAAACAATTAAATATATTAAGATTTAAAATGCTTTATGACCACAGAAGTTCGTTTTAATATGAGATCTCCGATCAAGGTCAGGGGTTGCTTAATGTTTTAATTTAATCTTAGTACTTGTTAACTTTTCAGCTTTAGCCTGTTTTTTAATGACTCTAGAGCCTCAACAGACTGTTGTGCACCAGTTGAAGTTTATTTCCTGACTATTCTGTCCTAGGTACTGCCATTAAGGAAGATTTTTAAGAGTGCTATTACATTTTTGTACAAGACAAGAGAAAACCAGGAGAGCTAGTATTAAGCTAATAGATTATAGTTAGAGAACATGTTATGATACCTGGCTCGCTCAATCAAAGCATCAACTGAGATGCTTGGTTCTGAGCTGAATATGTTAACACTGAAACCAAATTTATTTCTAGTATGAGATCAAATTTGAATAAATGCACTAAAATGTTTCAGAAACTTTCAGTATAAGTATTTCCCTATTTTACTTTAGAACTGAAACATGCATAGAAATGAACAATGAGTTTTATAAACGTCTATACCCTGTGTAATGAGATGAGGTGCATGAAAGAAATATTAATTTCCCACTCTCCCCCTTATGGATGTCATAGTTACAGCGCTGTAGACTTTTTCCCCACTTAGTTTTTGCAACAATAATTAAATGCAAACAATTTAAATCGCTTTGCGCGTAAACTGTTATTCAATCAATGTTAATAAAATACTTTTCAAAGTATTTATGTAACGGTTGCTCATGGTGGTAGACCTTAACTAAAACAAACTATTTAACACTAAATTTGTTAGAAAACAATTAGAAATAACTGAGATATGATACAAATAAAAGCGTAAGCCTGATTCGATAAACATAAATGAAATGCCTCAACTGCAGTGCATAAAAAAGGAGTTGGGCTGTTTTCTTTCGTACGATTTCCATGGACATGACGCAAAATTTCTAAACTTGATACACTTATTTTTTAGTAACAAAGTATAATAAGATTAAGGCATAGTTTTATGTTGGCACCAACTACCAAAAAATTTCTAATTTTTGTTCTAATTTCATTCCTGTGGGGAATGGTTTTTGAAGTACTGTATAGACATGCTCTGGGGTGCTTTTTTGTTTTTGACTTAGGAATAGTAACTTCAGAACAACCTTTATGAAATTGGATTATTATGAAAATTGAAAGGAGGCAAAGCAATTTCTTAGTGAAAAAAAGGGAGAAGGCTAAGGAATAGAAAGTTTGTGAACCACTGGACAAACTGGTTTGTTTAAAGCCTATTTTGCTCCTCACTTTACATCCATATAAGCCCATCATATAGGGAGGGAAGGAGCAAGGTCGGGGGGCTCATCGCAGGGGGGCAAATAAGGTATTCAAAATTGTCCAATTAATTTTATTATGTTCTTAAAAAAAGAAATAAAGAAAACCATTTATATGAAATTAATTTCTATAATGCTGAGTAGGGATGCACCGATTAATCGGCCACTTTGCCGATTATTAATAATCGGCAAAATCGGGATGATTAATCGGCAGAAAATATATTTTTTAAATATTATTCTTTAAAGTATACCTTCACTAAGAAACTATGATGAATAATTTTATTAACAGTAATAATAATCCTCACAGTTGATATAAAGTTTTTTTTTAATTAAGTCTCCTACTTTGAATAGATATACAAACACATAGACAATGTTGCTACAATGTTTTCATGTGGCGATAGTTTTCTTTTTAGCAGTGCTTTTAGATAACCTGTAATTTTCAAGGAATATAAGTATTGAATTAAATTGTTACTAATTAACTTAATTTGGCAAATTTGCCAAAAGCGCAGTATCAGGTTTGTGGATGTGTGGAGTCATTGCAAGAGTGATTGGATTGCTAGGGATGGCCTGCATCTGAGCTCTACAGGGGTCAAAATGGTTAGTGGTTTGGTTTTGGAGTCTTCTGAGTCAAAAAACTAAGATTGAAAGGGGGGCTGGGTTTAAGGAGCAGGTTGCGAAAGGACACAAACTATTTGGGTTTTATTAGAAATAGGGAGGCTAATAAGAGCAGTCATTTTAACAATTTCGATTCAAGAAATCGCAAGGGGTTGAATAAAAGAAAGTTGGGCATGCTTAAGGTTTTTTATACCAATGCTCGCAGTATTAGGAATAAGATGGAAGAATTAAAAAGCATAATTATAGATGAGAAGTTGGATATTATTGGAGTTACCGAAACATGGGCTACCAAAAATGATGATGATTTATTGTGTATTGCTGGGTATAATTTGTTTAGACAAGATAGAGCAGGTAAAAGAGGTGGTGGGGTTTTGTTTTATGTTAGGGATACTTTAACTTGCAATGAATTGCCAATAAATGACAAACCAATTAATATTGATATGGTTTGGCTAGAATTGATTAGCAGCACAGGCAAAAAATTACATTTGGGAAACATTTATAGGCCACCTAATTTAAACCAAGGTCAAGATGAACAGATGTATCGTATTATTAAAGACATGTCCAGGAAAGGACCGGTAATTTTAATGGGGGATTTCAATTTCCCGGGCATTGATTGGAATAATTTTTACCCCAAAAATAGTAGTGAAGAGGAATTTCTGAGAGTAATTGGTGACTGCTTTTTAGATCAAGTTGTATCACAGGGAACACGACAGGATGCTATTTTGGATCTAGTTTTCTGCAACGTTGTAGGTTCTGTTCAAGCATTATGTGTAGGGGAGCATATTGGAGATAGTGACCATAACAATATTAGGTTTGGAATTAGCTTTGATGTGCACAAAGATAAAAATTTTAGGTTTGTACCT
>JAXGGA010017255.1:0-24763 GCA_038373865.1 Uloborus plumipes | reverse complement strand
AGCGGATGTCGACTATTAGAGGTTCTTGTAAATATGAGTCAAGTTAGAGCGGTTTGCACTAGGGATGCACCGATAAGCAAATTGGCCGATTACCGATTACCAATTAATCAGCTGAGCCGATTAAGGATAAGGATAATTGTTTTTCTACTACCAATTTTAAAATCACTGTTTTTATCTCTTATACAATTCCAAGTTAGAAATAGAAAGTAATTTATTTCTGGGAGAAGATTTTTCTTCATTTTCCTAGTTTTCACAAAATAATTTCAATATTTTATCAAATTTCTTAGAACCAATTTTCATATTAGTGTCAATAATATTATTAACACATTGTTAGTTATGTCAATTGGGAATAAAAATTTATAAAAAAAAAGGAGGGGTGGGGGAATGTGGTGAACACTTCAATGCAGGAGTACTTTTAATTCATATATTTTAGTAATAGCAATTTAATTCAATACTTTTATTATTTGTGTAAATTAGAGATTATCTAAAAGCACTGTGCTAAGGAGAAAACTATCGACACATGAAAAATGTTGCATCATTGTCTATGTATATTCATTCAAAAGTAGGAAAATTCATTCAAAAAAACTTTATATCAACTGTGAGGATTACTATTACGGTTAATAAAATTATTCATCATAGTTTCCTAGTGAAAGTATACGTTAAAGAATAATATCTGAAAAATATTTTTCAGCCGATTAATCGGCATGATTTTTCCGATTATTAATAATCGGCAAAGATTATGGCCGATTTATCGGTACTGCCGATTAATCAGTGCATCTCTAGTTTGCACCCATTGAAATTAGCATTGGACCCACAATTGGGAAAATAAATGTCGACTTACTGAGGTTGTCGAGTTATCCGTGTGTCGAGTTATCGGACTTCCACTCTGTATTCTCGAACAATTACAACTCACCAGTAATGAATTATTACGCGGAATATACTGTTTGACACTCCAAGCCTTGAAGACTTTACACTGCAAACACACAACTAAAGAAAGGTTTATCCATGACATACTCAGTTTCAGCAAAAGATTCTGTTCATTTTGCTCTCTCCGATATAAAAACTGGGAGTGAAAACAGACTGAAACGGTTACGTGCAAGCGTGACGTGAAAAAGCAATAAAATTTGCATGTTCGGTCAGTAAGGGCCCTGCTCCACATTGATGTAAAGCAGAAACGTAAAATGCAGCAAATAGTGTTCCTACGGAAAGTACCCGGATTTTCGGTTTCTGCCTTCGGTTTCGGTCGCGTTTTACGCTGATGGGGAGCAGGACCCTAACGGATTTTTTTGTTTTCGCTAGACATTAATAATAGTGGGGTGCCACGTGCGCCTAGAGGAGGTAGAGTACTCTCCTCGTAAGCAAGTGGTCGCGGGTTCGAATCCCGCCTTGCCCATGGATGTTATTTCATCCTCTCTGTGCCGTAAAATCTGTCCTGTGTTTGTCAAGAGGCAAAGCGCATAGTACGCAGTCCTTATATATGTTGAAGCTGATGGCTTCTGGGAAAAAATATTAATAATAGTGCTTGTGTTCGAATAAAGCTACCTGTAACCCGGTTGGTTGAATGATGACGTCAGCAGTTAAACGATTAATTCTAAATCAGGAATTCAAGTGAAACACCATTGCAATCCCTTCGAGGCGATCGCAAATTGCAATCGCTACTGGAAGTCAAATTACCTTAGAATCGCATCTCGTAGCGATTGCAACGTATCCAATTTTGGGAATTTGCGATTGCTATGGTGAGTTGCGATTGTCCGTGTTTTACTTGAATTCCTGCTTTAGTCAATATAGTGGCCTTAGGCAGGAATTCAAGTGAAACAAGGACGATCGCAACTCACCAATGCAATCGCAAATTCCCAAATTTGGATTCAAAAGAAACGTTACAATCGCTACGAGATGCGATTTTATCGTTATTCGACTTCCAGTAGCGATTGCAATTGCGATCGCCTCGAAGCGATTGCAATGGTGTTTCACTTGAATTCGGCCCTAAGGTCTATATAGCAGCTCTGATAAATTTTTCAAGACAGGATAATCGAGCAATATTGACCAGCTCCGAAGAGAAGGAAAAGTACTGTTTGATTTTTTTTTCCGGTGACCTCGGACGCTTTTGCGCATGCATGCCTCAGGTCTCTACTGATTTTGTTAAAATAGGGGTGATGGTGAAAAGAGAAAAAAGGAAAAAGAAATGTGAGGAGATTTTGCTTTGTTTTGTTAGTCGTTGGATTCCTTTATTTGATGTGTTGGTTTGCGTTGATGTTTTTTTTTTTTTTTTATTTATTTATTTATTTATTTATTTATTTCCCTTCCTTATCAGTTCTAGAAAAATAAAGTAATATTGGACTAAGCAGAACCACGGTGCATTTTCTTAATCAAGCTGTCACCCCTTTTTGAAATAGAACCGTTCAACGGTGCTAGGCGCGGTTTTCGAGGTTGGACAGTAGCGAGGGAGTTTTGAAGCTTTTTTTATTGTATTCACTCAGTTGAAAATGAGGAGCATAAAAGGGTTTCTGCGGAAACTGGGCATCAAAATTTTCCGTGCCATTGTCATCCGTGCCTTAATGATTGCACATGAAAGACTGTATGTAATATCGGAGGATCGCACTTGGTCTGCAAAAATAATAAAGCTTCTACGCAGCCTCACTACGGGCGGAGCCAATAAGAGCTCACAAGCAGTCAACGATCTCCTCTAATTCGCCAGGTAGGCTGTGATGTTTTATCTAGCTCGTTTTTCATAGGCTAACGTCACGCAAACGTCCCGCTGACGTCACGATGTTGTTATCAAGAAAGGTGTAGTATAAGGGGATTACTGTTAGCGAACAAATTATGATTTCTTCAAAACTGCTTCTGTATAATACAGTGGTGGCTAACCCGCGGCACGCGTGCCACAATGTGGCACGGCAGAGTAGTAACAGTGGCACGCGAAGACTTTTTGAAAAAACTTCAAAATTGAAGGAAAAATGTCGATCTTAAAAATATTGACAAAAACTAAAACCCTTTAACTGATAAATATAATGATATTACGACGATTAAGTGTCAGGAGGCTAGCTTACAAATTGTCTTCACTACAATATTGCAAAGTACTTAGCTTCGGACATCCAACGAAAGCTGTGGCGCTACAGACAATGCTTTGTAAAGCATATTTGTGCTTGACACGAATAAAACTTTCGAATGCTGCAGAATAGATTCTTGATCTGTAATTGTTTCAGCTACGGGGTGATGAAATTTTTAAAAAAGTTAACTCTGTAAGTAAAATTAAGAAACCAGATTGGACAAATTCGGTATGGTTGCACAAATGAAGATCCTTAAATTGTTTTTGTTACATTACTTGAAAATAATTTAGGAAAAAAAAAATTCAAAAGTATCATCGAATTATTTATCACAAACTCGTTGCTAAGGAATGAGACTTTTTCTCTGCTAGTGACCCTGTAGAGTTCACTGTATTAACAAACTACGAATTAGAGCTCTGAATATTTTGTGAACTTTTCTCAGTAGAAAGAGGAGAGCATGGCAAGTTACTCCTTCATTGAAATGTGCAGTAGCAGTCCAAAGGAAAAATGGTCATAAGATTTTAGAACTTTAGGGAGTGTGTTTTTTAAAATGTGTGGAAGGAAAGCAATGAGGACTTGCTACTTAGGAATGAATAATAGCAATAGAATTTAGCTATTTCATATTTTATTATCCGGCGTTTAAGTAATTTAAATTTAAGATTGCACAGCAAAAATTTTCCGAAACCAGAATAAACCATTTACATTCTTTTATGATGAAACTCCACTTTCTTTCTCTCTACTGTGGAGAAAAAAGAATAAAACATTAAATTTAATACTGAAAGTATCAACCCAAATTTAATAATTTTCTAATTATATATGGAGAAAATTTTACACCTGTTTTAAGTATACATTCAGTGTTAGGGTTAGGTTTGATGATTTTCAGGATCATAAAAAAATGCTGTTCTTTTCAAATTCTTTATCTATTTCTCTGTAAGACACTACTTTTTACCCTTCTGAAATCCAAATCAGAATTACTGACCTTTTTCATTGGTAATCAAATATAAGAGCTTACTTCAACAGAAAGTCATCCACGTTACATAGAAATTTGGAAATTTGTACCAATAAATGTTTTTCCACATTTACACACTTTTGCCGTCTGATGGTGTTGTAGATTTGGTTCAAAATACGCTTCTAAATAAATATTTTTTGTTATGAATGCAGAAAAATTGAAATACCGTTGAATATTAATTGATAGCACTAAAAGTAGTTAAACTGCTTAGGATTCTCAAGAACTAATCCTAAAATTAAAGATTTGGTAAAAAAGATACAGATTCACAAACCACATAAAGTACAGACTATTTAATTTTTAGAATAGAATGTTTGATGTTCTTTGTTTCTTTTTTAAGCATAAGCCAACTTTCAGAACTTATAAAAGTGTTTATTAACGATAACTCTTACGTTTGGACTTGTTTTATCTTTATTACCATTTAGATTTCAATTGCTCAGATTTACGAGAGAAAATGTTTCATTTGAGTAAGAATTACATAGTCACCCAACCTAAAATTTATTTTTAACATTTTAAAAATATTCAGTTTGTAGGAAAAATGCAATGTGGCACGCTGAGCTTTTTCTCTCTAGATAGTGGCACTCTCCCTAAAAAGGTTGGCCACCCCTGGTATAATATCACATCTTGATTACTCCACCTTATCTAGTGATCAGAGGAGTCTGACTCGGATGGCGTTATTCCGGGTTCGAATCCCGCCTCGGGCACGGATGTACGTTCTCTCTCTCTCTCTCTCTTCTGTCCTTGTTCTTTCTCTGTGCGTGAATGTATGTTATGAATGTCTGCCTGCCCTATAAACGGATCTTATGGCCTGTTGAGCTAAATCGGACTTCCAACTCAAAGGTGCTAGTAAAAACGGAAGCCGAAAAAATTCTGACTTAAATCCTAGTTGATACGTATCTACTGGGGCTCAGATACATAGCGGTAAAGCTTGACCACGGAGAGATGGCGAGTGACCTTGAATCAGAAACCGCCGCGAGATTTTGTAATAGGTAGCATCAGAGAGATCACACAGGCAGTAAAAACTTTTATGAACTAAGTGAGTAAAAAATTAATTTTTCTCGCTCATCCTACCTGTTTTAAAGTGAAGCGGTCCGTCTCTGCCTAGAGATCACGCGCCATCTCTCCGTTATCTAGCTTTATCAGTAACAACAATAACAAGTCTAGCGGACAAACTACCATCCCTGTAAACTAATAGACGCGTCCATTTCCGCCCATTGTCTTTCCATCTCATCATTGGTGGCCAGAAAATCGTCTCCATTTCTAGAGGAAAAGAGAGGGGTCCATCAAATATAAATATCGAAGTGCGAAAAAAGACACTGTTTCATCAAAATCCTCAACAAAAAAAACTTCTCTACACTGCAAAAAAGGAACTGTTGTTTTTACCGTATAATACTGGCAGCCGAAGTTCCAGTTTAAAACTGCAAAATGCAATGCAATAAACTGTAAAATTTTAGTTTTTTACTGTAAAGTTTACAATTTTACAGTTTATTGCCTTAAAATTTACTTGTATTATACTGTAGAAACAACAGTATAATGCTGGTAACAGAGGTCCCAGTTTATTACTGTAAAATTAGCAATTTTACCAGGCCCGTCATTTAGGAGGGCAGGGGGGGGGGGCAATTGCCCCCCTCCCTGACTTTGGGAAATCAATGTATTGGCATATAAGTGGGCGTGACTTTGCCACTTTTTGGTAAATTTTACATTGTGTATGCACCCTTTGCCCCCCCCCCCTGGAAAAATTCGAAATGACGTCCCTAAATTTTACATTTTATTACTGTAAATTTAGCCATTTTTGCAGTTTATTAACATAAAACCTGCTGTATTATTCTGTAAAAAAACATTCTTTTTTTACAATGTAGATGAAACACAATAATCTAAGCATTTCCAATTACTGTGTAGGACCTGAAAGCGCTTTTTCTTTTTCCTACCATGTGACCTCATTCCCAACTTAAGCATTGACCTCCTTTGAATTTATATGATTTTTATTTATTTTTATTATTTTTTTTTTTTTTCAATTTTCTTCCAATCTCGTGTCAAAAATTGGACCACATTTTTTTTTCTTCAGAATTTCAGGTAAAATGGACTTCACACCGACACCTGCACTAAATTACAATAGCAACAACAAAAACAAAATTTTACCTTCAGACAGCAGTCACTGTTATTTCCTCCCCCCCTCCCAAAAAAAAAGAGCCTTTTCCAAAATAATGAGTTTTCTTCGAATTCAAGGTCAAAAATATCCGCAGTCGAAGAAGAAAAAGAATATCCTGCTTTATTCCCAAGAAATATCGCCTCCAGACACCTCATTAAATTTTGGTTTTTACTTTCTCTTCTTCTACCGTCCGACAAATCAGAGCATCAGCCCAATTTTGATTTAAATTGCTGTTATACTGCTATGCGATCACCACCTGTCTTGGAAAGACAGGTTTGGTCGGTTGTGGCTCCTTGGAGTTTGGATCGTCTACGTTCATTGTTTCGCGGTACAAGAGCTTGAGATTTAGACTGAAAATCTAATGGGTTATCTTCTGAAAACAGATCCAACAAATTTTTGCATAGTCGTTTTCGAAAATTCAAAGCATCCTCAACCCATTAATGCCTGACATTTTTTTTTCCAAAGATATTTTGTATACTGGTTACAAACAGTGTTTAATGGACAGGAAAAATAATTTAAAAAATATCAGGTAAAAAATAAGTTTTTTATTAAGGAAAGAAACATCGTCCCTTAAAAGTGACGATAGACCCTAGAGGGTACACACTTTTTTTACTAAAATTGTTTTCTGCCTACGATATAATGTTTAAAAAGACATTTTATTAGACGAAATAAAATCAGCAATTAACATAAACTGGGAAGCTGGGAATAACTTTGAAAACTTTGCTTTTTTTCTTGAGATTGTGAACGATGTCATTTTTGGTAAAGATCAAATTAAAACTGCCACAGACCTTTTACAATGGTTATGTGCTGCAATCTGTTAATAACGAATTGAAACAATACCAAGGTACTAAGTGAATACTATTATTTGGTTGAAATGTTCATTTTGGGGAAATTCAGACCCTTTTTTGGACCGTCCCTAAAAAGGGACGCTAGGCATTAATGGGTTAAAGATGGCACCATTTGCCACATGACCGTAAAAACACTTTAGCTGGTAATATGGACGATTCTCTGTAAACTCGTAATTGGCAGTCCGGACCGAGCATTTCAGAAATAAATATCCCTCTTAAGTAAGCATTAATACTGCGTAGCCCAATTGAATCGTTTATTTCGAAAAGGTAACATCTCTATTTTGATCTCCTCTGTCTCTTTAGAAAATTAAACAGCGCACGGTTATATTTTTGAATGTCATAATCAATGGTTATTTGGTAAATTATTGCAGTAATTGTGTACTTAACTAAAGGCATTTTTTCATTGATTATGACATTCAAAAATATAACCGTGCGCTGTTTAATTTTCTAAAGAGACAGAGGAGATCAAAATAGAGATGTTACCTTTTCGAAATAAACGATTCAATTGTATTTGGAGTGATAACAGTTTTTTTTTCTTCTAGAAATTGAATCGGTGAGTGCAAAAACAACATCAGTCACAAAAATTCGAAAATTCGTTTTTGTGGAAACAAGTTGTGGGAGGCAAGATACGTGTTGAGGTCAAAAATCACGTCAGTCAGGTTACTAATTCGAAAGATACGGGGCCTTTTATTTAAAAGTTGGCCGTAGAAACAATGCTAGAATTAAGACGTTTTTTCTCTCTCCTGAACAATTCGAACTTTTGGACTGACGTTGTTTATGCACTCATCGATTCAATTATCTAAGCACCAAACACCCAGTCCCCTGGCTGTCCCAATTCAATAGTCCAACAAAAACCTGTTAACACTACATAAAGTTGGCAATTAATATATAAAAATAGAACAATGCAACTATATCTTTTTTATGAAGTAAGGTCTAATTATGTACTTCTAAATCTAAAAATTGCCATGTAGATTCTGTCCGGAGTTTTTTCAAACAATCCCCTGCCACAGATTCAAAGCTCCAATAGAAAAAATCTGTAGGGCCCTGCTCCACATCAGCGGAAAACGCGACCGAAACCGAAGGCAGAAACCGAAAATCCGACCATTTAATCCATTTTACGTTTCTGCTTTACGCTCGCGTTTTCCGTTGATGTGGAGCAGGGCCCTGACTCTTGAAAATGTTTTTTGGCATGAATTAGTAATCAGTGTGAATTTGCCGAAATTGCTAAGAACGGTGCTGAAACGCCACTTTGTTTAGTTCGAGAGCCACATTTGTGATGAAAGTATGCATCTGGGTCGTTGCGAAAACAGTCCTCTGCTCTGGGAAGGGATTTTATTAATGTTAATTAGTTTAATTATGAAACGTATTAGCTATTATGTTCACGATTTGTGCCTAAATTTATAGGTAGTTTCATAACTAATTATAGTCTTTTTTTTTTTTTTTTTCGTAGGCCAGCCAGGCTGGCAAGTTGGGGTGCGCTGCTTCACTTTTCCAACTGTACCGTTATTTGGTGTGAAGTCCGACTTCCACAGTACACGCATGCCATAGGGACCCGTTTATAGGGTAGGCAACCTTTCACAACAACACATTCACACAAAAAAAGGACAAGGACAGGAGAGAGAAAGCGCATCCATGCCCAAGCCGGGACTCGAACCCAGGACCACACCATCCGTGGCAGACAATTATAGTCTAATTATTTTGCAGATTACGCAACAAAGTGCAAATACACAGTTCATGACTAGTTGGTTATACTAGACAGGGGACTTACCCCCTATCATGATTTATCAGAAAAACACAAACTTACGCACTACTTTAAAAAAAAAAAAAAAAGTAGAGTAGTGAGTAGCGCGATACAAAAAAATAGTAGTTTGTAGCGATTTATAATAACTATTGTGTATAAAATTGTGAGCTGATCTCAGATACATCATTTTGACGCCATGCATTCTATTTGACGTCATTGGTTTATTTGGCATCAGAATTTTCATATTCCGACAAATAATTTTCATAATCCTAAACATTCCCTAGCAAAAAATTATTAAAAATTTGAAGGTTACATTTTTCAATCTTTCAACTTTTGAATTCGATCTCGCGACGAATATTCGTAAAATTGTAAAACAAAATCTTTAAAGGACAAGTTAGAGAAAAAAAAAGTAGACAAATTCCTAGTAATATTCCGTGTCCAAATAAGTTAATTTTTTAATCTAAACCACTTTTCGAATTTTTTCGGTCAATCCTCAAACTGTGTATGCTTTTTTTTTTTTTAAATTTATTCTTTAAAAAGTAGCGAAGTAGCGACAACACTTCAAAAGTAGTTTGTAGTCGCTACATTAAAAAAAGTAGTTGTGGTTGTAGTTAACTACATTTATAACAAACTAGTTGTAGTTGTAGTTCGCTACGAAAGAAATGTAGTTTTTCCAACCACTGGTCTTAACCCTACACTGCATGGTGTTGCCAATTGGATACATGGACAATTTGTCCTCCTTATGAATAGCATAATGTAGTCATAAGGCAACTCAATGCATAAAAAGCAAGTATTGGGTATATTTAAAGCAATTATCACTATTTATCCTCCATACATAGCAGCACTGGTCTATAACATGCTCTTAAATGAATCCATATGGATAGCTTTTAAAATCACTTAAACTACCAAGTTTTGAAACTATTTTTACAACGAAATATTTTTATTTGTCTTTTAAAAAAATAACATGAATAAAATAAACATTTATCTTTCGTTTCAGATGCGTTTTACATCAAAATAATTATTTGGAAAAAATCTAGGACATAATACATGTCTGTAGCCATTTGGCAACATTATGCAGTAAGGTATCCAGATAACACTTCGATTCATCTCTATAGTTCATGAAGTATGTGCTTTGTTTATGTTTCGCACTAGCTTCTGTCTCTTTTTGGAAGGTATAAAATAATCATGCGGACCCAAAAGTGGTACTTTCGGCTGTTCAACCGTTTATTAGACCTGGCAATTATCAATGCTTTTGATGTTCAGCAGAGTGAACAAACAAAAAGTCAATAGGGAAAAGCCTTCAAAACGTGTTCATTTTCGATTTCAGTTAGCACAAACGTTGTGCTTACATGGACAAGTAAAATCATTAATAATTTTAAAATATAGTTTTGAAAAAAAACTAAAAAATACGCTTTTACATAGGAATGCTCTGTGATCATCAAGGGTTTCCCTCTGATTTTCAAAACTACTGAATCCACTTAACATGAATCCACATGCACTTAAGTTTACATGTACTTATAATACATCAAAATGCAACAGTTGCTTCAGTATTTAAAATAATATTCAACATATTACTTTTATATTTGCAAGGAACGTAAATTTTATCTTTTATTTAGAGTTACATACATACATACATACAAACAAACAAACCGACATGTAAAATTAATAAAAGCGTATTAAAAAGAGGGAGGCCATTAGCTACAGAGGCACTAGAGTTATAAACCAAAAAAAAAAAAAAAAGCGTGCGCGAGAGAGCCTCCAAATGATATCAGATTTGACAGAATTGATCATCCGGAAGGAACACAGTACAAATAAACAATGATGTAAAATGTCAAAATATAAAGGATTACAAGAGAACAGTGCACCAAATGTTTAATTCCTCTATTTTTTTACAAAAAAAAAAAAAAAAAAAACTAATTTCAAGACTATCATTTAAAATCATTTTTATCTGTTGAATGCATGGTGTAGCCATTTGGCAACAAAACTATTTTTAATTAGAAAGTGGTGAAAATTAAGAGTTAAATTTTTTTTAATATTTTTCCATGTTTTCTTATTACATTGACAAACACATATATTTTTTTCTAAGAAAAATAAAAAATCATGCAGTGTAGGGTTAATATGAGATCGGCAATCAGGGTCAGGGGTTTTTTATTTTTTTTATTTATTTTTCTTGATTAATAAATATGTATGAAAATCCCCTCATAAATCTTCATCAATTACCGAACTAAAGAGCTTTTCTATGATTTTTCAATTCCATTAGTCAGCAATATGAATTTGAAAATATATATACATTTAAACTCATTTTTTGATTCCTGGTCATTTTTTAGAATGCCTCACGAAGAAACACGATTAAAGCTTCGGTTTCTTTTCTAAAATAATTAATTTAACTAGAAATTTGGTGAACCCGCTATAGCTGAGTGGCGCAATGCGGCCTTGGTTGTGGGATCATCTGAAAATTAAATCCACTAATTTGTTGCTTTTTATACGGAATCTTAACATTGTAATAAATATAAAAGTATTCTTAATTTGTTTTTTTGTTGAGTATTCAAATTTTGTATAAAATATTTAATGCGTTTAATTTTGGAACTGTTTGTAACAAGAATTAATCAGTGGGAAATAAGCTTTTTCTATTAAGTAGCTAATGAAATTGAAATTTAATATCTTTCATCAAAAGTAGGTGAGCAATACGAGGCAGTCTCCTCGTATTTCGCTCGATAAAAAAATATTTTTGGAAAAAAAAATAGAGTCGACAAGAACGCTCTCGATCAACTCTCCTTCCAAATATGTACATATTTTTCCGAAATTGACCTATTCGTTTAGGAACTAGAGTGCCACAGACAGATACACAGACACGTCAAACTTATAACCTCCTTCCTTGTTGCGTCCGAGGTTAAAATAATCTTTAAATTAGTTTTAAAAAACTAAAAAATACGCTTTTCGATGCTCTTATAAATACATGAACATGTAATATAAGAATTATAGTTTATATAATATAGTTTTGCTTGTAGTATTAATAATAGTAAAAAATGTATTACTTTTATATTTGCAAATAACGTGAATTTTATGTTTTATTCAGTTACATACAAACAACTGAATCACTTATAACACATCAACACAGGGGTGCCCACAGGGGAGGATTATGGCGCAAGTTGCGCCATCAACATTTTTGGGGGGGATTTTTTTAAACTAATTTATGTATTTAGTTAAATTATTTATTAATTTATTTTTTAAATTAAATAATTTACTGATTTTTTTAATGTAAATGATTCATTTATTTATTTTTTTAACTTAAGTTATTTCTTTATTATTATTTATTTATTTATTTATTTTGTGTGTGTATATGTGTGTGTGCTTGGAATCTCTGAAAGGAAAAAATGGGATTCTATTCTGCGCATAATTAGTACTTAAAAAATATTAATAATATACAAAAAAACAATAGTTTTAATTTAAAAAAATAATAAAAATATTTAAAAATATAAATAAATAACATTTAAAAAGAAAAATAATATTTAAAAAATAAATAATATTTAAAAAATAAATAAATAATATTTAAAAAATAAATAAAATAAAAAAGAGAAATAAAAATCACAATAGGGTTGTGAACATTTTTGGGGGGGATTTTGCGCCATTGAGCTTGGGGGGGATGGGCACCCCTGCATCAACATGTAATACACACTGCTCGACATTGAAAATGCAACGCCAAGAAGGAGTGGTCAGAAATTGATGAAATTTGGTTAGAAGACAGAGACAGCATGGAACAATAAGTGATATTTATTTCAAAATAAATAAGCAAAATTTAGAGCGAGGACGGCGTCAGCTCAGTAAGAAGTAGGACCACCGCGGACAGCGATGCACGAAGAAACATGTCTAGGCATGGAGTCAATAAGCCTGCGGATGGTGTCCTGAGGGATGGCACTCCATTCCCTTTCAACCATTTGCCACAGTTCGTCCTCTGAACGAGGCAGTGGCAGGTTCTGCAAACGGCGTCCAATTACGTCCCACACATGTTCGATTGGTGACAAGTCAGGAGAGTATGGTGGCCAGGAAAGCATCTGTACACCTCGTAGAGCATGTTGGCTGATTCGAGCACTGTGAGGCCGGGCGTTATCCTGTTGAAAAATTGCATTTGGCAGACCCTGAAGGTAGGGGATTGCCACCGGCATCAGTACATTATCTACATATCGTTGGGCCGTCATAGTGCCCCGAATACGAACTAGAGGTGATACGGAATTGTATGCAATAGCGCCCCAAACCATTATGCCACGTTGTCGCGCTGTGGGGCGTTCCACAGTTACTGCCGGATTCGATCTTTCTCCACGTCGACGCCACACACGTATGCGATGACTATCGCTGGACAAACAGAAGCGGGATTCATCTGAGAACACTACGGTTTGCCATTCTGCCATCCACGTCGCTCTGGTTCGGCACCATTCCAAACGTTGGCGTCTGTGCTATGAGGTCAATGGCAGTCTTCTTAGCGGGCGCCGTGATTGCAGGCCACGTGCAACCAGTCGACGGGAAATGGTTCTGGTCGACACAGGAACATCCAGGGTACCTTGCACGTGCTGCAGAATCGACGTACAAGTGACTTGCGGGTCCGCCACAGCTTGTCGGTGAATCCGTCGATCCAAGCGGTCTGACGTCACTCTGGCTGCACCTGCACCCCTCAATGTGGCTACATTTCCTCTTTCCAACCATCTCCGACACAGCCGATGCACAGTGGTAAAAATCCATGTGGGTATCAGCTGCAATTTGACGTATGGACCAACCTCCCCTTCTCATTCCGATCACCATACCCCTTGTAAAGTCGTCTATATGCTGGAAGTGTCTTCGTTGAGGACGGCGCGGCATTTCCTCCTATCACACGTATCCTTCGAGACAAAAACCAAATTTCTCCGATAATTAGTCTGGCAGAAAAACCAACATGAACATAGCCCACTTTTCAACTTCATTCTCTTATATCTTACTTCACGTGCGTCGGAGAGCTGCGCATTTCATATCATTTGCATAACTCAGTGACGTGCGTCTACGGTAAAATTTGCATGAATTTCTGACCACTCCTTCTTGGTGTTGCATTTTCAATGTCGAGCAGTGTAGTTTAGCCTTTAGTATTAATAATAGTATTAAACATATTAATTTTATATTTGTAAAGAACGTGAATTTTATCTTTTATTCAGAGTTACATACAAACAAACAAACCCACAAGTAAAATTAATAAAGCGTATTAAAAAAGTAATAGTTTACAATGCTTTTCGAATGCTAAACTGAACCAACAGAAATCAATAGGTAATAATTTAAATTATACTTTAAAAAAACTAAAAAATATGCTTTTAGAGTTAAACTATGCTTAAACTTCGCTTAGCTCGAAATCTGAAGTCGTTCTGAGATATTTTTAAAATAAAAAAGTTACCGTTCTTGGAAAATATAAAAGTAATATACTTTATACTATCATTAATACTGAAGGTTAAATTATATTTCATGAATCTCTAACTGATTTTCTTATGATTTTCAAAACTATTGACTATCCACTAAGTTTACATGCACTTATGATAAATATATCAACATGTAATATAGTTTAACGTTTAGTATTAACAATTACTAAATATTTTACTTTTATATTTGTAAAGAACGTGAATTTTGTCTTTCATTCAGTTACATACACACACACTGTCTAAATTTTTTTCGTACGACCCAAGGGCGTAGCCAGGACTCACGTTAGGGGGGTGCAAGAAGTGGCACCCCAATAGGAGGTCACTGTGACCTCCCAAAAAGTTCTTATCTGATACAAATTGGCTGATGAAATTTGAAAACAGTGAGACTATTGCAAATCTGAACTTCATTTTATTTATTTTTTTTTTCCTTTTTTTCTTTAATTAATTAATTTATTTATTTTTGTGATGCCTCACGTCTCTTTTGGTAGACATAGATAAGTATGCATTCTTGTATTTTATTTATTTATTTTTTAATCATTCAGTAAAGTTCTGAGTTTCATTCGGTAAATTAAAAATTTTCTGCTCAAAAACAGGCAAGCTTACAATCATTTTCTGAAAAGTAATCAATACTAGATATAATAACGCAGTTTATATAAAGTTCCCAAAAATTAGCATAAAAGTCAAATAAATAAAATGGGAGGTCACAGTGACCTCTCATTGGCTCTGATCTAGGGAGGTGCAGCTGCACCCCCCTGCACCCCCCTAGCTACGCCCTTGGTACGACCTCCGCCGCATCTGTGCACGCGCCAAGTCTCTTCGGACTTTCTCGAAACAGGGAGGAAAAGCAACGAGGAAGTAGTAAGCGAACAAAAGCTGAAGGCATCGGATAGTGCGCATCCAAAACCTAACTCCCCTTTTTCAGATGGAAGCGTCTGTGTCTGCCAGGCCTCACAAAAAGCAAACAGACAGTACATATATAACATACACACAAACAAACCCACATGTTAAAGTAATGAAAGCGTATTAACAAAACGAAAAAAGCTAAAAATTGAACATCGAAACATCGAATGAACTTTTTTTAATGAGGTTGTTTCAATTTGCACAATTTTAATAGGGGTGTTAAGAGAATAAATTAATGTTTTTATAATTTTGTGCTCTTATTACAACCTTTTATTTGTTTGGAAATGTTATAAAATAGTAGATAATAAAAAGTTTCAGAAACTTTAACCCGACAGCATAAAAAAAGTAGATAAAAATAAAACTTTGAACAAGCACATATGCATATGTTATAATACAGTGAGTTTATAATTTCAGGGAAAATTACAATCGAACATAACGCTGATTAAATCCATTTTTAGCGAAGTACAAATCACAAAAATATTGCGATCAGAGAAATAAAACTTTTAAAATGCGGGGTTTTAAAAAAGATGAAAATACATCTGCTTAAACAAATTAATTAACAAAGTATTTTTTTTT
The DNA here is from genome assembly GCA_038373865.1 of Uloborus plumipes. NCBI lineage: Eukaryota > Metazoa > Arthropoda > Arachnida > Araneae > Uloboridae > Uloborus > Uloborus plumipes. Next base: position 9,067 of record JAXGGA010017255.1, on the reverse strand, counting down.
TAAATAAGAAATAAAAAAAAATGCTAACAAGATAGATTTTTTTTTTCTTGTTTTGTTATTTAACGGAGGGTGTTACCCCTTGCATATGGTTCTGCGACATCCTAAAGCAGGGGTCTCCAACCTTTTTTACTCGGGGGCCAAATTATAAATTTTTGTAAGCGAGGCGGGCCAACGGTCCAAAAATAGTTCAGTTCAGATGGTTTTTTTTCAACATTACGGAAACTCGTAAAATTTAGAGAGCAGTTCAGAAAACTGAAATAAAAGTCATTTTTTCCCACAAAATTTATTTTGCTCTCCAAAAAGAGTTTAAAAAAAAAAAGCCAAACGAGACTAAAAACTAAATCCTTGCAATGTACTACAATTTTATTAAATGAATTTTATGTATTAATGATGATAAGAAACTTAACAATAAATGAGGACAGAGCAAGTGCAACGCTTAGGACAATTTTTAATGAGAAGATTGCATTTGTTTGCCTCTTAAAATTTCAGTCCATTTAGGGTCAAACTTTGTAGTTCCGATCATTAAAGTTGATTTTTAATGTTCATTTGAGAAAAAGGATCTGTACTTAGATTTAACATACTTCATTTTTGAAAATGTCTGCTCTCACTTGTAGATAGACCCAAAAAGAGAAAACATAACTCGAGCGTGATTTTTTATCTTCTTAAAGTCTTTTTTCGGGAGAGAACTGTAAAATAAAAGTAGATTACGATGAATTGGCGAGGTTTAAGAGAACTGGATCTAATAAAGTTAACTGTTTTCACAACTACATCCATTACTTCAGCTACATCCATGTGTTTCCTGCACAACGCTTGTTGATGGATAATACAGTGCAAAACCATGGGTTTAATTCCTCCATCTGTTTTCACAGAATTACATATGTTTCCAACTACTCCAATTTTTGTGCCAGACTTATTTTTTCCTCCATCTGTAGCTACACCTCTTAAACGTGTGAAATCAAGCCAGAGATCAGAAATGGTCTCACTTACTTTACTGAAAATTTTGTCTCCGATCACATTGCTCTCCATAGAGTGAACATCAGCCATTTCTTCTGTGATTTTAAATTCTCTGCTCACACCGCGAACAAATATCAAGCAAATTGGACAGACGATCAGATAATAGAAATGATGACGTCAGTGTTGGCCAAAGACAGAAGGAGTGCGTACAGGTTTGTCCGTTTGTCCTGGGGACAGGAAATGCCCAATGCTAGGGGACTAACGGGAGAATGTGAAGCAGAGAAAAGGGGTTTGTTCTCGAAAAGGGCAACAAAGAGAGATGGGTATTACCGTTGAAAGAAAAAAAAAATTAAAAAGCTTTGCATTGAAGTTTGAATAGTATTTTATTTATTATTTGACGTATTCACTACGAGATCGTCACTGTTCTGATTAATTTAATAATAAAACAATATTTTTTTTTTAAAAAAGGGGGAAAAATTTAAAAAAAAGATTTTTCCCGCGGGCCGGAAAAAATCTACTCGCGGGCCGAATCCGGCCCGCGGGCCGTAGGTTGGAGAGCCCTGTCCTAAAGAATGAAGGAGTACATTCCCTAAACTTGACACCCCCAAAGCAGAATACTTAGTGATGTTCTGCAACGCAAAATTATTTGCCCAAAATTGTTCTGCAAGATAGATTTATGCATGATACATTTACCGTCAAAATATTACCAAAAAGAGTTTTCTCATTTTTTCATATAATGTATTGCAAAAGAATTTAATGAAACGCAACCAAATCGAAAAAAAAAATATATATATATATATACATATGTTACGGCCAAAGCCCGAAGTCCGGCCATTTCGCGCATTGGCCGGGGCGTGTGGCCAAAGTCCGATGTACTGGAAATGAATTGCGTATATGCGACTTTGGCCGGCCACTTCGCGAAGTGGCCGGAACTCCCTGGCCAATGTGCGATGTGCTTGCTGTTCGATGCAGTTGCACTAACAAGTGCTAAACAAATTGCTGCAGATGTAAAAATAACAAACTCTTGTGCAATATTCGAAATGCCATAACATTTTTTTTTTTTTTTTTTTTGTCAAATGATGATAGTCATAATTTTCTGTAATAAACTAATTCAGTAGATAATGTGATTATTTTTTTGTTTGTTAGTTTGTTTTCTCCAAGGAAGAGGAAATTTTCATTAGAGACCATGAGTTTTTTGGTGTGAGATCTTCACGCTACTACCCAAATTAGCCTTTTTTCTGATGGACGATCCTAGGTGCCTAAGAGTACGGATAGCTCCCAAAAACTACTCTGTGGCTGTAGCGGCTTTTAGGGGGGTGGAGGGCTTCCAAAGGGATAAAAATAATTTTACTATGTTTTATGTTCAATTGCTTTTTAATTTCTCCATAACATTTGTAAAAATTTTTGAACTATGTCTTTAAAAAAAGCTCATGTACAGCATATTTGAATAACATCATTTTGGTTTGCTATGGGAATAATATAGCAATCGGGGGTTAGACAGGGTAAAAGAATACTCAGGGTTTGCTAAATCAGTGGTACATAATATATATCACGATTCATTCATTCATTCATCTGCGATGGAAAAAAGTGACGATTTCGTTTTGATAATTTTTTGTTTTAAATCATATTGACAATTGTTTCTAAATACCGTGTCTCATTTACTAATTAGGTTAAATAATATTGTATAATTTGACATAATTTTTAATAGTGTTTCCCAACCTTTTTGAGCTCATCGCCCCCTTCAAGACGCTGACTGACACTTATCGCCTCCCCCCCCTTCCTCTAAAAACAATAAGTTGACCCAAGTGAACATCGATATTATTAAAAATATAAAAACCTAACTTTAAGTTGAAGTAAAATGTACTCAATAAAGCAATTATAACCAATCACTTTTAAACTAAAAATATTAATAAAGAAATAAAAATACCTTTATTCTTTTTTCCTTTCACAAAGTGAGCTGATATATAACTGAAGCAGTTGAAGGGAAACATCCAAAATTTTCGACGTACTTTTCAAAAAACAGAAGTACATTTTTCAAGAAATATTATTTTCTTTTCTACACTTGACTCAGGGGAACTAAAATCGTCGAAACTAAAAGTTTGAATTAAAACAAATTGACAACTTGAAAATTTATAAAATTAGCAATAAATGACAAAATACTTCCTAAGGTTCATACTAGGTGCAAGGAGGAAGCTCTTAAACTTTAATTTTAAGTTCAATTAGTTTTATTCGAATTCAAAATGCGCAAAAAATATATTAAAGGTTTTGAATTAATTTCTTCGTTAATTAATGTCATCCAAAGACGCCATCTAGCTCAAGACACCCCGATCAACTCTGAACAACCGGTTTCGTACATGTTTACAATTTTGGTTTTCGCTAGTTTTATTTCTACTTTTTTTTCTCTTTTAAATACCCATTGCCCTTTAAGAATTTACCGCCCCTTTGAGGAGTCCAATCGCCCTTCAGGAGCAATCGCCTCCATCCTGGGAACCACTGGTTTAATAGTTGATCGGCTTAAAATATTAAAATATTTTTTTCACCCCCCCCCCCTTTTTTTACTTTAAAGGAACTTTGTGAGATTTTTTTAATAAAAAATGTAGGGGGGGGAAACACTTTTACTTTTCTGGGTCCCCATAAAAACTATTTCTGTATCCGCCCTGCTCTGTGGCAGATAAATGTGATTATCATTAGCGTTATGGTAAACAAGCACAAAATGTGACATGTGAAAAAGGTCATGACACACAAAATGTGTCACTACCTTTTTTTCTAACTTTGGCCGATCGCCTCTAGCCAGTTCGCGAACTGGCTGGCCAAAGCCCGAAATCAAGGAAATTTCGGACTTTGGCCAGGCATTTTGAGGCGATATTGGCCATTTCGCGAAGTGGCCGGCCACTTCGCGAACTGGCCGACTTCGGACTTTGGCCGTAACATATATATATATATGGGTCATTCCAGCGAAAATGGTACAAATCATGTCTGAAACTCTTTACTTATATTAAGAATACCAATTTAAATAATTTCCACCAACTAATCATATTTTTTTTATTGAGTTTCGATTTATTTGTGTTCAAATTTTCACTCGAACCCTTTGGAGCCGGGGATTTTTTTCAAGGTTTCATACGTCTGGTACGACAGTTTATACCTTCTGTTTTCAATGGAAAATAAATCTGTGGTTCAACTGTCGTACTACCTGGTCGAAAGAAAAATTTCTATATTGTTCCAAATCTTGTAAATAGTTCTTGTTTTTCCTGCCTTGCACCATTGTCACTAGTTTTGGTTTTATCTGGCGACATGTAGCAGAAGTATCTGAAGATATTACTTTTACCATTTGTTTACCGAGCCTGTAACATTTTGTAGTTTTTGCACTTCCCCTAACTTTAATAAGCATGAAGACATTTTCGCTCTGAGTTGTAATATTGTGGGTTTTTCTTCTTATCACTAGAAAATCTTGAATGGATTATTTAAGTTTGTGAATGAATCGAACACTCCGGATTTTGCTAGAAGGTTGTAGAAATTTCCTTCCGAGTATAAATAGCTGTCCAACTGCCTTGAACACAGTTCTGTACCTCAGAACCAGACTAACGTAAGTCCATTTTCGTCATTTTTCGGTAGAGGGGAAAAACGATTGTCGAATACATTGTTTTTCCCCTCTACTGAAAAATGACGAAAATGGACTTACGTTAGTCTGGTTCTGAGGTACAGAGTTTTTCTCAGATTTGATTTCTGAGAGGCTCGTTTTATTCGCTTGGGCGAATGTTTGTTTTGCTTTTGTAATTTCTTAATTACTGTTCACGTTAGATACGTGGTGCTGAGTTATTGTTGAGAGTACATTGTACTGTTTGCTACCTAATTGCTGGATGTTTAGCAATTGTTTCCTGCTCCTATTGTAAATAAGTGTACATGTAAATAAATTTATAGTTACTTCCTCAAGATTGGAATGATTATTTAAGAAAGTTGAAGGAGCTACGGACTCGTTACAATATGAACAGCCCGGATCCAAAAGGTTAATTTGTTCTGTAAAATTCGTCACAGCAGTTCTGCGGTCAAAACGTAATGAGAACTTAAAGCGAACACCCCTCCCCTCCCGCCATTTATTGATGAGTAACGATTTATTGTTTTAAAGAAAATTTGAAAAGCCAATTTGTTCTGGAAGTTTCGTTGCTGACGTTCTGTGGCCAAAATGTAAAAGCTTGTGGAACTTAAACGAAGCCTGCGCCCCTCGATTCTCTCAACAGGAAGAGTTAATAGTTTTAAACATCATTTGAATAACTGATAATGCACTGCAAGTTTCGTCTCTGAATTTCTGCGGCCAAAATGTGAAAGACCGCGAAACTTCAGGCGAGTACCCCCCCCCCCTCCCACCCTCCCGCGATTCTCACGAGGAAGAAATGTTTTGAACATTGTCGAATATCTAATTTGTACCGCAAGTTTCGTCACTGAAGTTCTGCGGATAAAATGTGTAGGCCCGCAGAATTTCAAACGAAGCCCGTTTTCCCGCGATTCTATAACACGGAAGAATTAATTGTTTGAAACAAAATTTGAATAACTATAGTTTGTACTGCAAGTTTCGTCACTGAAGTTCTGCGGATAAAATGTGTAGGCCCCCCGCAGAACTTCAAACGAATCCCGCTCCCCGCGACTCTTCAACGCGGAAGAATTAATTGTTTTAAACATAATTTGAAAAACTATGTGTACTACAAGCTTCATCACTGAAGTTCTGCGGTCAAAATGCGAAAGCCCGAAGAATTTCAAGCGAAGCTCGCGTCCCCGGATCTCCCCCATGAGGAAACATGGTTTTAAACATAACTGAATATCTAATATATGCTACGAAATGTCGCCACTGAAGTTCTGCGGATAAAATGTGAAGACCTACAAAACTTCAATTGAAAACCTGCGTCCCTGCGATTCTCTTGCGAAAAAATTTCAAACATAATTTGAAGAACTCATTTGTGTACCTTTACAGCAAGCTTCGTCACTTAAGATCTGCGGCCAAAATGTGAAAGCTCGCAGAATTTCAGACTAAGTTTGCGTCCCCGCGATTTTCATGCGAAAAAAAATAATCGTTGGAAACATTATTTGAATAACGAATGTGTACTGCAAGTTTCGTAGCTGAAGTTCTGCGGTCCAAATAAGAAGGACTGCAGAACTTCAAACGAAGCCTGCGCAAAGTGTCATCACTGAAGTTCTGCGGTAAAAACAGGAAGGTCCTCAGAAGCTCAAGTCAAGTAGTCCGCACGTCTGCTGTGGTCTATATGGCAATTTTCACGGCACTGGCTATGGCGCCGGTATTACTGCCTGCTGCTCTGCGAGACATGAGCTACGAACGAAGCGGTTTTCTTTTTTTTTTTTGCTTTCGAACTATAACTTTTTTTTTGGTTGCTCAATTTCGAACAGAATTGTTCTGCAGCCCCGATGTCTGTTCTGCGACGTACGTCGCCGATTTAGCAGTATTCTGCTTTCGGGCTTGACACTAATATTTATGATCATTAGTCGGATGCTTGCAAGTATAGTCCTTGCTATGTTTGATGGAAGTGTACATGAGCAATTTCGCTTACTTTAGCTGCATGTGTGTGTGAAATGGGGGGGGGGGGAGGTCTCCGTCGGTAGTCGGAAAAATGTAGACTAAACTTAAATGTCAAGACGAGATAATTTATTGCGGTGGGTGTGTCAAAACGATCACATAGCACCTAAGAATCCCTTCGTTTTCGGAAAACTTCCGGCGATCTGTTTATCTATCCCGTGTCAAGATAAGAAGATTTAATGGCGGAGGCAATGACTAAAAATTGGGGGAGAGAGAAGAGATCCCGTTAGAACTACCGTTTCAAAAAACTAATAAATAATTCCACCTCTTACAGCTGTGGGAAACGGTCATCTACTGTAGATAAGAACGATTGGGTGCAGATTCATTCCCTCTCCCCCACTTGACCTGGAAAACCCTTTACGTGCCAACAGGACCAAAAGCGAGGCGGATTTCTTTAAAGTGAGCGACTGCAGCTGCGGGGGGGGGGGGGGTGATTACGTTTCGAATGCAGGGTTTCTCTTTTTTTTTTTTTTCTAGTCACCAAATAAGTATGCCGACTGAGCAAACGCGGATTCAGGGGGTTGGAAAAAGGGTCAGCTGACTCAACTTTCATCAATTGCACAACCATATTATCAATATTACTCTCACTGAAACAAAAATTTTATCCATGCATTATGTATGAAAAATGTAAATTTAATGAGAATTTTATTTTTATTTTATTTTATTTATTTATTTATTTATTTATTTATTTATTTATTTATTTTTTTGAGAATTTAATAATTTTTTATTGATTACAAGAAAACAAATTTTAACAAACAAATTTATATTTTTTCTGATAATTTTTTTTTAAATAAATAAATGCTAAATTTAACATTATATTACTTGCTGTGCAAATTGATTTTTTTTAAAGGTAATTTAAATTTTACATACTTTGTTTTCCTAACACTAGCGCACTAAACTCCCCCCCCCCCTTTACAAACATGTCTGGATCCGCCTCTGTGACTAAGCAAGCAAAGTTGGTTTTCAAAGTTTCTTCGGAAAGGTCAGATTTTTCATATACAGTTGTAATGTGAACGAAAAAAGACTTAAGGGTCAATTTTCGCCGTTTCAATACCAAGCAGGCAGATCGCTCTGTTGAGAGTTTATGTTCAGGACTAGCGGTACTTGCACGGCTTTGCCCGTGGTATAAAATTAATAGGTCATAAACAGGTAATAAATAGGTAATAAATTGATATCACAGAACGAATACTCAATTTTAGTTATAATTCAACTATGATTCCTTAAAACGATGATATAAAAATAAGAAGAAAGAGAAAATAAGAACAATTTTGTTGCTCACATTAAACAACAGAAATCTTACCAAAGTTTAAGAGAAGGAAGTTTTCCTCCATAGTTTTAAAAAGAAAATACACTTTTCGAAATGAAACATTTTAGAAAGAACGTTGCAATACCGCAATTTATTCGCTATTTTTTTAAATTACCGAGTTTCAATTCCTTAAAAACAGAAAATAAAAGCAGACGATTTTTTTCAACAGTTAAAATATTTCATTTAACTCATTTTAATAGGAGTTTGGATAGCTACAAAAACAAATACATTTTAAAAGTTATGGGTCATTCCATTTCAAGTGTACGAGTCGTCCCCACTCGACCCCCTCCGATTTTGATGAATTTTTTTTTTTTTTTTTTTGGATGTACATATAAGACTTGCATGAAGTCATACCAAATTATAACTCCATAAGCCTTATAGTTTAGCCAATAAAAATTATGGAAAAAAGGCCTCTTTTTCGTGTCTTGAAAAAAATGACCAAATCGTCAAGTTTGTGCTATTATTGCTCGCGACCTAAGACGATTATCAGGCTCAAATTTGGTGATTCTGATCACTGTTTAGGGTAGAATAGCTTACTTGTGTAACAAAGGCTCCATACACTGTAGATTTTTTGCAATTTGCTGCCAAAGTCGGTAAAAAATCGTATTTTGGTAAATTTTGATCATTCGTTATCAGCTTGTATCTGCTGAGAGAATGACTTTCTGAAGCTAATTCTTTCCTCGTTTATAGCCTGATAGTTCTTCCGAAAGGTGTGCAAGTGGCATCTCGATAGCTCAAATAATTGCTGAATTATGCGAGTTGAAATTCCAGTTAAATTTCTTTTTTCTCAATTTTGTCTCAATTTCAAAGGGCAATATCTCAAAAGGGTCATCTTGGATTTGAATTTTCTTTACATCATTGGAAAGAACACACTTTTCTTAACTAAAAAACGTTATTTTTATTTTTGAGACAAACCAGTTTCAAGGGTTATTGCAGGTCAAAAATATGTACGTCATTCAACGTGAAATCAAAGAAAAAAAGACATAGACCTCAAAAGTTGATGTCAATTTGTTCTATTAAAATTTACAGGAGCTATTGTACTTATGTTCTGATAGAAAAAACCTTTTTTAAATGTTTTTGAACTTTAGTTTTTGTGTGCGCATCCGTAAAAACTCAAGAAATGGCAAAAAATAAAGTTTCGTTTTTAACAAAAATAATTATCTTCTTATCGCTGCTATAAGAGCTTGAGTCTTATTCCTATGTGTTATTTTTAAGCTCTTGAAACA